>PVHP010001755.1:60806-100655 GCA_004024765.1 Zapus hudsonius | reverse complement strand
TTTTGTTCCAGGTGAATCCAAGCCCATACCTCAGGGACTCGGTTGCCTGACCCTGCATGATTTTCCTTATGGCCCTATTGTTATTGCAAATTATATTACTCATTTATTGAAGTATGTATTTTCTTTTTCCTTGTAGGTTACAAAATGATCTTACTGGAACTTTCTGATTTCCTAGAATACAGAATTGTTCCCAGAATACAAAATTTGTTGAAAGAATGAAGAAGGATTAAAGAACTTCAACTTGCTATAATTTTACAAATTATCTTCTCGACCTGTGTTTGGGAAATACTAGGATTGTGAACAGAACAAGGACTCCTTTGCCAGGAAGGTCAATCTAATAGTGTATGCCTCAGTTAGGTACAGACTTACCTGAAACATAAAAAGCCTGTGTTTCAAGCTATCTGGGCCTCTAATATCATTGGGTGCCAAGAGCTAGCATTGCACCTGAATTGCAGAAAGGGTATTTCATGATCATCCATTCTAAATTTAACCTGTGAAGGTCCTTTAATCTTATTCTTTCTTGTTTTTTTTTTTAAACTGGGGAAACTCGAGACTTAAAAAAGGAAGGGTGACTGGGAATTTTTACAATATTGTTTATCAAATAATGAATCTTTTAAATCAAGTCATCAAACACTGGAACCTTAGGTTCTTTAAACATCACCCCACCTGATAAGGCAGGTTAAGAACCCAGAGCAAGAGGAAAGAGAAGCAAAGATTAAAGAACTTATAAAATGTAGAATTAACACTGGAGGAACCCATGTCTCTTGGTAGCCAGATGTGAAATCTCACCCTCTCTTCATGCTGCTCTTAGGAGAAAGACAGAACAGGAAAAAAAGGAAATGACATTATTCCAGGCACACATTTTATGATGCTTATGAATTCTGACAATATGAACAACACGCAACAGCTTCTTTGAACAAATTGGCAGTGAGTGTAGGCAGCTTAAGGAGGCAGGAGGTCTGGAATGAAAAAAAAAAAGAGAAAAAAAGGCCACCAGGCATGCAAAAAATATTCCCATTCTGCTCTTTTCTAAGTCAGTTTGTAAAAGAGGGGCTCAGACAGGAGGCACTGAGGTATGGTGATAGTCTGAAGGAGCTGTGTGCATGGAGAGAGAAAAAGAGGGAGAGGAGAGAGAGCAAAAGAGAGAGGGATAGAGGGAGAGAGAGAAACAAGGAGAGAGAGAGAGAGAGAGAGAGAGAGAGAGAGAGAGAGAGAGAGAGAGAGAGAGAGAGAGAGAGACCCTGCTGGGGCACAGCTCCCAAGAGGTTGTAGATGGAATAATCCATCCATAAGATGTCACTCATCTTTTATACAAATTAACTTCCACCCCCCTCTTGCTGGGATTAATTTGCTCTTTGTTTCCTTGAGAGCTAAGAAGAATTAAAGCAAGTTCTTCCAGAGGTGAAAGGGGAAATCAGGGCTTCTGGGGCAGAACTGAGGAATTAGTCATGCTGTACTGCTTCCCTCCAGGGGCAAAGTTACACTCTATGCAGGAAGTAACTCATCTCTGCTTCCAGAACCTGGGAAATAACAGTTGTATCTCACATTCACTCTGCGCCTGATCTATGGTAAATGAAAAGTAAGCATCATGTCAACTCCCTGCAAGTCAATGCTGCTGAACTTCTCACCAGTCTAAATTGTATATAATGTCCTAAACCTCACCTGGGATGTGATCCTTTACCATCCAACCAAAAGACAGCTGCTCAAGGACCACCCTGTAGCTCCTCAGATTATCTGCTGTTTGTTTTCTACTATGAAGTCTCAGGTCCACATGAGCCTGTGCCCTCAAAAGAACCATTTCATACCTTTCTCCCAGGACTAGAAGTATTAGCCACTATGAAATGCCATAAAGACTGAATTTAAGAAAATATTATCACAGGCAAGCTCATGGGACACCATAAGGGCACATAAACATGTATATAACACACACTGCATTATATACACAAAGCCCCCAAACAAACATAAATAAACATAACACAATTTAAAAATCAGTAACATGATTTAAATAGATGTATTCCCAAAATGATGCACAAATAGCCAAGGAGAACAATGCACTGTATCATTGTTAACCTCAAGGAAAATGCAAATCAAAACCATGATATCACATTCCTTAGTATTCATTTGGATAGCTATAATCAAAAGGAGGAGGACAACAGCACATGTTGAGGAGGATGCAGAAGAACTGAAATTGGTAGTGGGAATATGGAATGGGGCATCAGCTTTGGGAAAGCTGGACAGTCCCTTGTAATGCCAAGCATAGAGTTAACTTACGACACAGAGTCTCCACTCCTAGGTGTGTACTCAAAACAACTAAATATATCTCTTGAAACAAAAAATTGTATTTGTATGAAGTCACAGTCTGTAGAAATAAATAAGCTATCTAACATCATTTTTGGAAAGAGGAAACAATGTAAATACACAAATGATTAAATAATGCTAATTCTAAGTTAATTAAAATGAGTTTTTGAAATGCACATGTACAGACCACAATTATCAGGAAGACTCTAAGGCCTGGTCCACACAGCTAGGGCTCCTCTGCATCAGTGCAAACGTGAGTTCCTGCTTTACTGAGACCTGCTTGACAAGGTCAGTGTGGAAGAAGACAGCCATATGTTACATGGCTTCTCCAAGAAACTAACTTTAGTCCTTGTCTTTCACCAAGGACAACTGTAGCTCTAGGTTCCAGGTATCATTCCTTCAGTATTTTAAGATCTATCCTAATGATCTTTGAAAAGTTATATTGAGCATGAAAATGGTAATTTTGACTTGTTCACATGTTACAAAAATCATGTAGATCACCATGCTTGACGTTAAATGAATGCATATTTCTGTTTATCTGCATATCAACCTCTCTAAGGCTGCTAAGAATAGTAAACTCATTTTTTTTTTTTCTGATGGGCATAATGAGGATTAGAGAAAAAGGTAACTCTGGATTTGAAATAACTCTCAAGTGTATTCTGTGCATTTGTGTAATTCAAACATGTATGATTGTCATCACTGATATTCTTTTTTTTATGGCAAAGATATTAGGTAGTGATGTCTCCCGGGAAGAAAACTAGGAAAACTGATCTTCAAATAACCAACAAGCAATCATAGTTTAAGTGAACATGTAATACACACTGAATGATATCATAGCCAAAGGGAGATATAAGAAAACACTCTGACAATGTTTAATCCCTGGCATAGAAGTCAGGGCAATGGGCAGAGTGGGTAGCACATGGTCTTGAGAAAAATCAACCTAGCGTATATAATAAATTCACTCATCTTCTCTCATACAGCTAAATGAGCTAACAAGTGTCATCATGCTGTGCCAGACAGAAAGTGTTACAAAAATCTATATCCCACTAATTTAGCTGAATTTAATTTTGTTCTTACATTACAAAAAAAACAAAACAAAACAAAACACTGAGAGTTGATGAAAACCTACCCGTCTTTGTATGTCTATGACTTCACAAGGTCCAGTACTGCCTCCTAGTCCTCTCACCATTACAGGTTACTGGGAAAGAACTGTAGGAAAGACTGTCACTTTGGTGATGTGAGGCATCTAGTCCTCTATGCAATAGTGAAGTACTATTTAATGATTATTTTGTACTGAAATGACCTTTTAGAATTTCTGAAGTCCCAATCCATTCCCATGCTCAAGAGAACCTTAATGCATGCCTTCTTAATTTTGAAGGTGACTTGATGTCTCTCCCTTCTTAGATCTAAATGCCTCAGTTCTGTTCTTTTGACTTATGACAATTCTTCCCCCTACAACTCTTATTTATTTGTTGACTCATTCATCCCTTCACCAGTTGCCCCATCTTCAAGTCTTCCAGCAGCATTATCAGATGTACTATCACGTGCTAGGCTCCTAATTCTAGAGTATTGACAACTAATTATAGAAACTAGAAGATGCAACATACCCTGAGATACAGGGAGTTACTGTTACATGAATTACAGTGAGAAAGATGATGCCCTCTCCAGGGGGGCATTTAGCAAAAGGAGAAGGGAACAGGGGTAGACCTCAAAGCAGAGTGGTATTCAGATTAGCCTCATACCACTTATGCACAAAGCATCATACTATAGATTTTTAATTTCATTCTCTCTTTTAGTATTCTCGATGAGATAAATCAACCAGATGAGAGGAGTGTAGAAGACATTTCAGTCCCCACCCCCATCACTACCACTAAGCTACCAACCTTTAAGTTTGAAACAGTTTGGTTGGAAGGTTATATATAATGTGTGAATGACTAGATCATCTTCACCTTCAGGCTGGATCACAGAAATTAAACAGTATACCTGTTCAGGGAAATCTCCTGTCTGCCTCTTCTGATCACACAGCTGGGTAGGTAAATTTAGTGAGTTGGCTCTGAGTGCATTCCCAATAAAAATATGTTTTTTTTTTTCAGCTGTCCAGAGGACAATTAGATCCCAGGATCTAGACTGACTGAGGAGCAATGCTAGGGGAGGTGTGCTTAAGCTGGTGGCTGTATGCCAGGCTTTCCTCAGAGTAAGAGGAAGTGATGGGCAAATGCAGGTTTTGAGCATGCCTGGGCTCTGGATCCAACACAACCAATCCCACACTACAAATTCCGTAACAACTGATAGTAGTATTCTTTTGTCAGGTGGTATAAGTTCCAGTAACAATTTTTGCTTGTTTATTTCTTTGAGACAGGTCTTGTTATATGTCACAAGCTAGCCTCACACTCTTGTTTCCCCTAACTTAGCCTACAAGATGCTAAGAATACAGTTGTGCACCACTACACCCCAGCTGCTTCATGCAACTTTTAAGTGGGAAGGTCAGTGTATATCCTCAAGATGTCTAACTCTATGGTGAGTGTTCTTTGAGTTCTCCTTCACCACATCTGGGCTGATTGGAAGTTTACATAACATCTGTGTATTTTAGAGGTATAGGGACATGAGGATACCTTGTCCTACAGCAAAAGATTCCCTGAGAGTGTGTGTGTGAGTGCACATACACACACACACACTTGTGCATGTACGCACATACATATGCACATATATTCTCTAGTTGCTACACCACCACTGTCATCAGCAGCCTCACTAATAAATGCTGAAAAAAAAGCAACTGCTTTCCTGACCTTCTATTTTCAAAGAATCTAAAGGAGAAACTCCGTGCCTTTTCCTGGGGAAACTTTCCTCTTAAGAAAGAACCCAACGGCTTCCCTGAGACCCATTTTTCATGCGATTAATGTCAAGCCTCCCATGTTTCCTAATGAAACCTGACACTAACTGAGAAAAATGGATGCATTAATATTGAGTTCATTAGTAAATAGATTACCCAAATGTTTGGGGTAAAGGGAGGAGGAAGGTGAAAGGAGACAGAGAAAGAAGAGAGGCCCACATACCATTCAGCTATTCTGACAGGAGCCTCTCTAAGGACCACATGCTGATCAAATATTTATAGATTTTAATGCACCAATCTGTTATGTCAGGAAATATTCTCTTTTTCCCAAAAAAAAAATTTAAGAGGGTTACCTGATGCTGTAGCATTTTACTTAGATGGGAACAGAGGTCCACAGAGTAAAAGCACAGTTCAGAGTGTGGCCTTTGTTCCCTGGATGTGGAGTACATATGACTTCTGTCACATCCCCCTTGCCTAGACTTCACACCAACAGAGAGTTTCATGGATAGGAGGGAGGGGAGTGGAGATGTAGCCTGGTGGGACTAGAATCTGTAGAGACAAATGCCCTGTGTCTCCTGCTAAGTCCTGTGCCTTGCTAAAAATGAAGGCAATGGGCACTACTGCTAGTCATCTTAAGCCCCATGGGGGGAATAAAGGCAAGCAGAGAGAGAAGAAGCCAATGGAGCAGAAGCATCGGTCTCTGCCCTTTCTTTGTATGTAACCTTGGACAGTGCTCCTCACCTCCTGCCTCTATGAAAAGGTGGTGCTGAGGGTAATCTTAGCCAGTCTCACAACATCACTGCCGCCATGCTCAAAAGATGCCATGGGAAGAGAAGCTCCTAATATGGTGATGTAGTGCTATAATGTCAAAGTCTGTGGCTAGGATCCTAGGCTCTGGAGGGTGGGGGGACCTTAATACTGTGGTTATGTTAATTGGACAGCATTTTACACTAACTTCTAAACGTCTGTGTTCGTTCCCATAGATTGATACTGCTCACAGCTTCAACACAGAGGTATCTTTATGCAAAGCTTAGAGGTGTTTACAGAAATCCACACATGACCAATTACCAAAAATAAGTGATGAGTGTACGGTCAGCCCTAAACATGTTATGTAAACCCTCCAAGGCTCAGGACATCTCATAGATGAAGATGTGGAAAGAACGTAAGAGAAGGAGGATGGCGCAGTGGAATACTTTCATTTGGATATGACCGATGCACTGTATTCATGGACTCACAGCAGACTGGGATTCCTGTACTCACCTGAGCCTGAGGAGGGTCCATGAGACCCCACATGTCTCAGAGTACAGAACAGAAACTGATGATTTCTGGGAGAAGGGAATCCATGTCCTTTACAGAGTTGGCCACTGCAGAATTGTCCATTCTTCAGTAAATATCCTCCCACCCATGATTATGCAAGCGATCCTAATGTAAATCAGTAGGTCAAAAATAAAATGGAATAAAACAGCCCATGAAAGCAGGATGAGGATCTAGTGGGAAAAACTGTTTTAGTCTATGGCCCTACCACCCTGAACGTGCCCGATCTCGTCTGATCTGGGAAGCTAAGCAGGGTTGGGCCTGGTTAGTACTTGGATGGGAGAACTGTTTTAGTGAGGAGGAGAAGGGGAAGAGTGAGGGTAAATGTGAGGTCAGAATGCATTGTATGCATGATGAAATTGACAAATATAATAAAATAAAAGTATAATGTTGCTACTTTCATAAGACATCTCTGTCCCTTTATTTCAAAAGCAAGTAAGCAATGATATTATCCTAGCTATTCCCTGTGTGAGCTTCGAGAGTAACCTTCATCCTGCTTCCTGGAGCATGCCCACCAGCAAGATGGCTAGGCTGGACAACCTAGAAATATTCCTTCCAGGTCTTTGTGTGTCCATGGCAACCTTGATGAAACTTCAATAGAATGATGACTGTTTAAGCAGCTCCATCATGGTGCTGGCTTCTCTAGGGATCCAAGATGAATCCTTGATTATTAGGTCAGAGTGGAGAGGCACAGAGGATCAGAAAGAATCTCAGAACAATTGGTACATTTTGTGTCTCTGAAAGTCCTCGAGCAAGGGAATCTCATGTCATGCTCAGATAAGAAAACAACTTCTTAATACAAGGGAGGAAGAAAAGGAAGAAAAAATAGTTCAGGTAGAAATGGACCCCAGAGAAAGTAGATGTTCACGGATTGAATAGTTTCTTTTCTGGTCATTGCGTTTCACTCTGCCGTGGGTACTTTATTCTCTGAGACAGGAACAATCTGCCAAAGCATTTATACACACAAGAGACAGAGATACACAGATAGATGATGAGAGACAGAGAAAGACACATCCTCTAAGCAGGAAGTAGACACTTCTCATTCATGAGGCAGGAGGTTAAAGAATCAAAATAAAGAATAAGAGGGAAATAGCAAACACACAAAGAAAGAATACCAAATTTAAAACAAATTCTTTGCTTTCCACACAGTAGTGACATTTCATTAAATGGCCAGGCAAATCCATTTTACAAGGTTGTTCTTGGATGGACTTCTTGCTACCAAATTTATTAGTAGAAGGAGAAATGCATGAAAAAGGTGTAGAGTACATAGGAGAATAAAGCAGGAAGTGAAAATGTATTTTGTTTCCCAAATCTAACGTGATTCACTGGCTCTATTGTGACAAAGCAAGAGGTCTCTGAGGAGTTAGTTTCATGTCTCATCCATCTACAGAGTAATGGGAAAATCCCGCCTTGTTTCTGTAAAATGTCAGCACACACAGTGTGCCATATACACTCAATTCCATTAGAGGTAATGGAACAAGATTGTCCCAGAAGTTGTTTCCAATTGCTTGAGTGCATCCTTCATTTAGAGGAACAAGAATATATGAGCTGTTTGACTCAAGTTGAAGTGTGGACCCAAGTTTTCAGCAATAGCCATGGATGGCAAGGTGGAGACCTGGTCAATATCACGTCTCTCCAAGCTTGAGGAAATAATATTTAGCAATTCCATCACATGTCATACATCACAAAGCAGCACATGGCTATTCATTAACTGCTTTGAACTGAAAACAATCCTGGAATGGTCCATTCTGAGAAAGCTATTCCCATTCTGTAAACATGCCTATCAGATACAGGGTCCAAAAGTACACACACACACACACACACACACACACACACACACACACACGCAGATGGTCAGGACTTTGAATCCCCATTATACCTCTTCTGGCTGCTTATCTATTGGGGAAGTAATTTAACCTCATTGACACCTAATTTTATCACCTGAAAAATGAACAAAACCAATTAATGTTTGTTGGAATAATTTGTGTGGTAAAGATGGTGAAAGTCACTAGAAAATTATTTACAGTTTGATAAATGCTAATTATCAACAACTGGAGTTTCTTAAAGAGAGCCCTCGTGTTGACCAGCCTTGTCTGTGATATTCTGGTTGTATATTGTCTTGGGAAACCACATTTAACTCCTGATATTGCCCTAACTAACTAGAAACACTTGCTCACTACTTTGCTCTAGGAGACTCATATCATCTATAAAGTGCAGGAAGGAATTTGGGTTTAATATGAATTTAGCAATTTGAGAATGTGTTTTTAGAACAGAATCATTTTAAAAACACATATGAAAATATTTTCATAGAAAACAAGAGTGAAATGGGCATAGCTCCAGAAGCCTCCTAACTACCAGTGCTCCTGACCACCTCTAATGGCTTCTTCTAATAAACCCAGGTATGGTGGAATATGGTGAGGGAAAAAAAAAAGTGTCTCAATGAGACTGTGATCTTATCAAACGATACTAATTATGACCACAGACAGGTACATGGGAATTCTGGAGCAAATGTACTGGACAGCTCCCTGTTAACTGGATTACAAAATGGGAAATACAAGTGTTTTTTCCCTCCGACTCGTCACCCTTCTCACAGAGAAGCAAGGCAAACACAGCTGAAGGAAGATGAGGGACTTCAAGAAAGAAAAGGCAGCCAGGAGAAGTCCTGTCCACATTCCTTTTATCTTCACATGACCACCCTGTGTGGGGCTAGAAATACTTGCACACATGATGGTTCGAACACTTTTCCTTGGCTTATGGCAGCATCACCTCCATTAATGTTCCTCTGGTCATACTGACTCTTCTTGCTTGCTACAAGGAAAAGCATTTCACAGACTGCCTAATCATTAATTCCAGGAGAGAGCGAGAGGGAGAGCGAGAGCAAGAGGGAGAGAGAGAGAGAGAGAGAGAGAGAGAGAGAGAGAGAGAGAGAGAGAGAGAGAGAGAGAGAGCATGGATAGAATGAAAGACAGAACAAAAAGGATTAAGAAGAGGAGAAGAAAAAAAACACATTCCAAAGACAACATTAATAAAAGTAAATGCAATATCATGGCATATCTAATGAGGCTTCAAAGTCTTCATTAGTCAGAATGTATCCTGAAGGTCCATTTGGGAACTGGAGTAAAGACACCAGGAACCAAGGCTTATGAACACTTGGGCAAAGTAGAGATTTGAGAACCAAAACAAGTCTAGAGCCTCAGACACTTTTCTCCTTCTCAGCTTCATTCATTCTGAAGCCTGAGGGTCCCCAAGGAAAAGGGGGTACATTAATTCTCAGTACCACAAACAGTTTGGGAACAGATTTCAGATTCTGGAAAACAGCAGGGCCCAGGGCTGGCCGTGCTCATGCATATACAAATATAACCCTTGCACACCCCACTCAGAGCAATGCAGAATCACAGATAATGCAGGGCTCATATGTAAAGCTGTGTTTCCCTTAGACAATAAATCTCTGCACCACAGAGCAATGCAGAACCACAAACAACACAGCTCCCATATAGAAAGCTGTGTTTCTCCTATACAACTCACCACTCAGTCCTTGGTGATTTATTTTGTTTTCATTTCATCTTCTCTCTGAGCCTACACCTAAGGAAAAAGGAAAGGATGAGCAGGCTTTCGACACTAGAGCTGAAGAGCCATGCAAAGGGCAAGGCAGGAGGAAGCAAGCTGGGGCAGGATGGGCGGAGGTAACTGTGTGTGATGCTAACGTGAGCATCGCTTCTTTCCACATTGCTTATGTGTCCTAAGGGCCTTGGTGTATTTTTCAACCAAACATAAATTCATTTTATTTATTTTTCTTCAGAACTTAGATATCAACACTGATACATACACCATACAGAAGAGGAGGGGATGATTTTCCCAGTGGGCATGGACAGGTTGTGACTAAATGAAGAGATTCAAGACCTGGAGGGAGATTGGATTAAAGGGAGGTAGATCCACCAACACAAACAATAGGGATTCTTCCTGGAAGCTGTGTTTTCCACAAGACACAGGAGTGGAGGAGGGAATTGCCAGTCTGTGGTCCGTGGTCCAGGGAATCCTCCAGACTTCAAGGTTTGCTCTGGATGCTCCCTGTTTGTTCTGTTGTTTTAGATTCATTATTTTATTCATCCAACTTCCATGCAATGCTACCTAATACATATCAGACATCGACTAATGATGGGTGGTCAGCTGAGAAGAAACAGATACAATCCATCCCCTGATAGATTTGCCCCACAGAAGAGCTACAGACATCAGCAAGCATGAGTCTCATCAAGACCTCTCAGGGTGCCTTGCATGGCTCCATGTGCTTCAGATACAGTACATCATTTAGTCTTCTTCTACTATAAGCCCCAGATGATAGACAAGGAAACAGTGACTCAAGGAGACTATGAACTTGTCCAAAGTCACACAGCTATTAGATGGTAGAGTCGGCTCTAATTCAAACCTGATTCATATCCAGGCACCCTTTCTCTTATTCAAAACCAAGGCAAAAGCAAATGCAAGGTTATAGTTGGCACAGACAAAATTAACATGGTACGGAGACAGAAAAACCAAAGGAAAAGGGTCTTTGAACAGGGTGGTCAGAGGAGGTTTACTGGATAAGATAATGTCTAAGCCAGAGAGGTGTCAGGTGAGAAACTGCAAAAAGGACCTGTACACAGAAAGCATGTATATTTGCCTAGAACATTTTCTTCTATGCTTTAGCTTCTTTCCCTCTTCTAAACCACAGCTTCTTCTTGCTCTCTGGCCTGCATCTTCCATACCCTCCAATCTGCATTCTCTCCTTCCCACTGTATTCTTGTTAGGTAGTTTCCTCTGTCCATTATTCGAGTTATCTGCTGACACTCATTGAGGCCTTTATTTTAGTCTCTCCATTTTTTTCCTGTTAAGAAAACTATGAGAGAGTGGAAGGGAAGGAGGAAAAGAAATTATTACACCAGAAATTAATTTAGGTGTTATCTTTCCTAGTCACTCGTGGGGGCTCATGTGTCCTAAGGGCCTTGGTATATTTTTCCTGGAGTTTTCCCAATGCTACCTGGCCCATGGTGATGGATCACAGTTTGGTTCCTTACTCAGTACACCATGATATTCCACCAGGGCTTCAAGTCAAGGTAAGGCATAAACAAGCTGATCAATGCAGCATAGATGAGTTTCCCTGACAGCATTCAGATCTGTGCTTCCACTGATCCCCTGAGCTTGCTCAGCTGTTTAGAAAGCACATGCCTCACTGGTATGGTTTAGATCTGAGGGGGCCCCACCCACATACTCATGTTATGAATACGAGGTCCACCTGTGGAACTCTTGAAGCCCATGTTGCCATAAGCAGGCAGGGCCTGGAGAAGTGAAATAGGCAGCCTGTGCCAGGTCTTGGAAGTTTAGACTGTTCTGGTTCTGGTTTGGTTTTATCTTCATCTGTTCCATGCCATGTGAATGGCTGGTGCAGACACCTGCTGCCAGGAATTGAGTTCCTGCTGTCATATCTTCACCACCATGATGGACTGAAATTGCACTGATTCCATGAGCCGAAATAAACCTTTCTTCCCTCAAGTTGCTTCTGTCAGGTGTTTGTTACAGCAATGAGAAAAGTAACTAATAGACCAACCAACTAAACTCCTAATATATTCAGCTGTGCCCATTCTCTGGAATCCTGCCATCTTACTCCAAGACAGGTTGCCCAACACTTTCATTTTGTAGCCATGGAAACTGATATAGTGACAGAATTTAGGTTTACTGATATATCATTAGGCAAAAATAAGCAATTAAACATGGAAGTAAAAATCACCCTGTCCTCATGTGTGAAATAGTGACATACGTGCCTGTGATTTTTCTTCTCTCCTGCCAATGGTGAGAAAGACTCTGCTCTGGGCCATCTCTGTGCTCTCAAAGTAATATCCATAGTACATGATACAAACTTTGGCTCAAACCCTATCATCCCTGACACTGACCAGTTTACTTCATTTCTATAAGTGTAATATCCATGCCCATAAAATGGAGGCACCCCCACATTATGTTGAGGTCTGCTAGAAGGCTGCATGCACTTGAAGAAGTACATAGAGCACTTGGTCATCTTGAACCGTGTACGTGTGCACTCTTTGACCCCTGGAGACAATAAAATGTAAGGCAGCTAACCAGACTGTCAGCTACAGTGAACTACCATTAAACTGGTCAGGACTCACTAATGTACCTAACACCTACAGGGCACTCTGTTGTTTCAGAAGTCTGTGTGGCTTCATGCTTTCCACATCTGGTTCCCAAGGGCATTGGAGGGTGCTCTGGAGTGGAAATTGTGACAAACATAGAGGTTAGGTCAAGGAGAAGAGGCATGTGGAACATTTCTCCAAAATCATTAAGGGCTAAACAAATGGGAAGTACCCCACCCACCCGCCTGCATATGGACCAGATGACTTTGGGGAGAGGTGGATTTCCAGACTAAGACACTTTAAACATTACTACATAAATGCATCCTACTGATTGCTCACACGTAGATGACACCCCACCATAAAGACATACTCCCAGGCTCAGTATATCTTATGCTGGCATCACCACTTGGCGGTCAGTTCTGTCCTGAGTCTAGGACTTGCTGGACATTCTGCTAAGTCTCTTTGCATTGTCACAGCAACTCTGTGTGTAGTTCCATTGTTAGCCTTATCTTATATTTGACAAGACCATGGTTTAGAGAAGTTAAGAATTTTCCATGAGTCACACAGCTACCTGATAAAGTATTCTCCTTTAACTAGAGGAATTCTCTCTTTTAACTGCACCCAAACCTCTGTTCTTTATATAGAAATATAAATATGAAGGAAACTTTTCTTCCCAAAATCTGAAATAGCAACACATAAAAAGCAAGAAGCTTGTGGCTATGACCACACAAAGACTGAAGCTGGATCTGAGGAGCAGAGAAGGTGTGAATTGCTAAAAGGGAACAAAAAGACGCATGTGACCTCGCAGCTCTGCTTTTGCAGAGTCCCAGCACTGGATGCAAAAGGCACCTGCGCTAAAGGGCAAAGGAAAGCCTGGCACCCAGGTGTTAGGTGTGTAGCTGTCTGAGACTGAAAATGACATATTAACTTAGATTCCAAAGCCCTGTGCAGGCTGCCTAGCTGGAATCTGCAGGAAATGAAGAAAATCTAATCAGTCTTTTGCTCGATCAGAAGATTACATTTAACTTACATTCTCATTATTTTTAATGTTTTCAACCAACACCATGCCAAGCTTAAAATCAGAGAGGAGCATAATCTATTTATAAGTACATGGGAAAGTAATTGGGGAGGCCTGCTCAGCCTGGGCTCTGGAGTTCAGGTCAACCCTGCTCCCAGGGTGAGGAAGATTCAGCAATTTGACCAAAAGAAAAATGAAGCAGAGATGCAAGGCAATTTCCCAGGTAGCTCAGCAGAAATTTACTGATCCTCCTGAAAGATGTGAGACAAGTAGACACAAAAACAAAATATTAGGGATTGGTTTTATTTTCCTTTAAACTCCACACATACTAATTTCAACTTAATATCCTCAACCTGTGTAGACATGAGCCAGAAGGTGTGTGCAGGGTCTGGTACAGCCTCATTTCTCAAAAAATATGATCCATGGATTCAATGGCTTTATCTAATAACCTGTGATACTCAGCATATTGTGCTAATATATATATAATTTTAAGCCAATAAAAATGTTAAAAAACATGATCCACAGAATCTTATATCCATTGGATATTAAGAAGAAATAGGATGTTGTATGATTATAAATAAATTTAGGAAATACTGAATTAAACAAAGACAGGTGTCCACTTGTTTTAAAGCTGCCCAAACCTACTGACTTGGTTTTCTTATTGTTATGAATCTCTAATGTGGTATGTGTGTTTGAGTATGGGTAGCTATGTGACTACACTTAATTTTGGACCAGTGTTTGGGAAATTCTGGTTTACATTTATTGTGGGGGAAAGGAGGTGAAACAAGATGTCTGCGCTTTCATTTACCACGTGTCAAACACCATGTAAAGCCAAGGGCTTCATTGCTATAATATTAGGTTGGAGTATTTCATTAATAACTGATCTCCTAATTCACGCTTTATGACCCTGTCAGCACACAGAAGCATTTGCCTTTGTCCAGGAAGAGAGTGTGCAGCTCCTCATCCCAGGCTTCTGCTCCTCCCCTTTGCCATTAAATTGGGAAAGAAGAATCACTTGAAAAGGTGGATGGAAGTCAAAATGATTGAGTTGTCTTTTTTATGGATTTATAGTGTGGTAACTGGTGCCATAGCAGAAGCTCAGCGAGGGTGGTGAAGCATGTCAGGAAGCCCATTGATCACCAGGCACGTGGGTCAAAAAGGACTTGATCTTGTGTCCTCAAGCCCACATGATGAGGCAGAGGTGTTGGTGCAGATGGGAGGCTGGGAGGCTGGCTCAGAGCTCTTCCATTGTCCAGCAGGGAGAGATCCCTGAGAGCAAGGCTGGGTGAAAGAACATGGTCAGCTCTGTCTCACTCAGAGGCCATTGAGTTTAAACTGCTCGCTTAGGAAACAGGGGCAGGAAGAGGGCTGAGCCATACGTGGCTTCTGATCCTATTTAGTAAAAGTAAAGTTTGAGTCAAACTAGTTGTTGAGAAACAGGGATAAACTCTATGCATGTGAATAGGATGTGGACATTAGAGCTCCTGCCTTTGTGATGACTACTTCATGGTGAAAACGTAGGTAAGGGGAAGCACTTAATCCATGGGGAGAGGTATAAACAAGGTTCCTAGAATATTCTATTTTTTTTAAAAAAGGTGTTTATTTTTAATAATTAGATACATTGTATGAACAACTCTTATGATGGTACCCCCATTTCCCTCCTCCCTGTCCCCAACCCTCTGGGGGCCCTGCTCAGTGGGCTTTCTGGACCAGTCCATGGGACAGGAAGTTATGGATTGTATGAGAGGTAGCCAGATTTTTTTTTTCTCTGTGTGTTGTTAAGGGGGGGGGGCAGTGTCTCTGGATATTCTCCATCATGGCTCTTACAATCTTTCCTCCCCCTCTTCCAAAAAGTTCCCTGAGTCATGGTGGGTGAGTTTTAAGTCTGCTTTACTGTTGAGGTCTTAAGCATCTCTGGATTTCTTCTTTGGATTGTGTTGGGTATCCTCAGTGTCTGTCTCCATTACCCTTTCTTAGGTTATCTGACTTGCTGTGGAGGTTGGTCTCTTGATCATCTTAACACTTCTTCAAAGTTTTCTTTTAGGCCTAGGGCGATGAGTTAGGAGTAGTTCATCTCCTGCTTGGGTGTCAGCCATCATCCCAGGTCCTGTTGGTGGAATTGGGTTGTACACAGCTCTTGCTGCCTTCTAAAATATACAAACAGAATCTCCAACATGGTCCTACAGAGAGGCTACACCCATTAGAATATTGCCAAATCAACAATGTTTGCCACATTTAATCTAGGAGATTCTTATAGGGAAAGGCTTACTGCTTGGTCAGAGTCCAGGAAGGCTCTGAAACATACTCAATTACTATAGAAGGAATATCTCCAGGACATACAGCTTAATTTTTGTCTCCTTGGATGAAGACTCTATTTGGAAGCTAGCCTTTTAATTGGAAAAGTAAATAAAGAGAAGAGTAAGAGGCATCCAGTGGCAAAATCTAATGCACACCACCTCAGCCAAGTGACCAAGGTGAACATCGAGGAAACATCTACATGCCTTAATTTGACATGTTGAAAAGAACACTTCATCTTCATGGTTATGTTTCTTCTCCCAACATATTCTCATTCTAGTAATGAGAAACAAAAGACACACCAAAATTGACAGACACTGTACAAAACAATGAACCACTGACTTAGATTTTCCCCATTTTTGGCATGCTGTTCATGTGTGTGCATGTTGAATAGATACATGTTTGCACATGTTAGCACAGATGTTTGTGTGATGTGTGTGGAGAGACCAGAGGTTGACATTAGGCATTTTTTGTCACTCTCCACCTCCACCTTATTTAGTGAGACAGGGTTTCTTTGGAACCCAGCATTTATCTACTTGAATAGACCTGCTAGTCAGTGAGACCCAGAGAACCACTGACTCTCAGTGTTGGGATTAAAAGTGCATGTCACCATACATGTGGGCATTAGGGATCTGAAATAAGGTCTTCAGCTTGCACAGCAAGCACTTTAACCACTGATCTATATCCTCTGCATGGCTTTTCACTTTATTGCCTTAAATAAAATGTCTGAAAATAAAACATTTTAGAGAAAACCAAGGAGGCATGAAAACTAAAATCAACATGGATTGGAGAAAATGGATCATGAGACAATAATAAATAAATGAATGAATAAATAATCTACAGTGGTGAGAATGAGTAAAGTCTGAATAAAGACTGTGGTTTAGTTAAAAGAGGGTTGACAGATGTTGATTTCTTAGTTTTGATACAAGTACTAGGATCATGTGCTATGGTAACACTAGGAGATTCTGGGTAAAAGATATATGAAAAATCCCTGTATGTATTAGTCAGCCAGTTGTCACTGAGATGAAATACCTGGTGCAGCTGATTTTATAAAAGAAAGAGGCTTCTTCATTTTGCAGTGTTAGAGAATGAACGTCCATACATAACAGAACACTCTCTTAAGATGTTCTCTTGGTTGAGCTTCATCTGGGTAGGTGTGTATATGTTTGGTCTAATCCATTCTCCTCATAAAGCCACTAGGATCCAATCATTAGAGTTATAACTTAATGACATAGTCCAATCCAATCCTATTCCCTAATGTCGCCCTTGAGACACCCCCCCACATCTCTAAACACCACACCACATTGTTTCTACATCCTGTTAATATGTTAATATTCTACCTTCTCATTACCATTAACATGAGGCTTAGAATTAAAATACAGCATGAGTTAGGAGGGAGGGAACAGACCATCTTCAGACTGTAACACTGTATTATTTGTGCCAATGCTCTATAAATTTAGAAGCATTACACAACTAAAAGACTTTTATTTTTAAAAACTCATGATGCTTTAGAAGAGCATAGAGAGATTAATTAATTATTCCTGTAAGGCAGTGTGGAGGAGAGAAAAATGCAAACCAAACAAAGGCACTGTAGTCAGGGGGAAACATATGTTCCACATGATAGAGAATGTATTGTGAGCATTTGTGCATTCTGTACTTTAGCAGAGCATGCTGGGGATAGGAGAAAGACGGGGAATAAGACTGGGGAGCAGACAGTCGTGTGGAGAATCATTCAGGCTCTGCTGGGAATGCTAGTATGGAAGCGGATTCAGAGCTGTAAGGAGGGAAAAAGCCTCATCAGATGAGTTCGCAAAGACAAGGAGCAAGTTGTGAAGACACAAAGTCAGAACGTTACATATGAGTCCAATACTCCCAGGAGGATCCTGATCTGATGTGACCCCCACGTCATGTGATAGAGAGAGGAAGATAGAATTCTTTATGCAAACACACTTGTCAAAATGAAAGTAGAAGGCTGCTAAGAAAAAAGTGAGAAACTCACAAAGCAAACTCCGTTTTCTGCAGATCTCCTCCTCGTAGCTGCATCTCATACTGCGGGAGTTATGGTGGCTGGAGGCTAGAGGTGGCAAACCCATCTTAAAAACTCACAGAAGAAAGCCACAGTCCACACTGATGGCTTATGCTGCAAAAGTCCCTGTTCCAAGTGACTGGTCACATGAGATAATCGAAGAAGTTTTCATTGTCTAACCTCCTAGGGCACAGGTTATAATAGCTTAAGGAAGACACTGCTTAATATCTTTTTAATTGAGTTGATGTGAGGATTCTCTACCATAAAATCCATCTTGGATAGAAATGCCAGTCCTTTTCAATAAACCTCCAACAGCTAGTAAGTGTCCCTTAGTGTCAGAGCCCATGGCTGGTGCCCTGGATGGGAGATAACACAGGCCTTATCTCAGGAAGCAATTACTCTCTTGTGTGAATTTCTAATCTAGCTAAAGAAAAGCTATGCAAGGCCAAGTTATCATCTTCTTATGACTCCCAACTACCTTTAAATGTCAAGTACTGATTTTCACCACACTTCCCCTGAGAGGAATTTTTACTCTAATGAGGAATACAGGCTCTCAACTGTATCTCAGTATTCTTTCCACCAACCTGGAACCTCTCACAGATTAAACGCACAGAGGTCAAATACAACGTTCCTTTCACATTTTGTTGTCAAATAATCAGAACTGAGCTTAATGAGCCCAAGCAGTATCAGCAACTCATAAACAACTATGGAGCATTTAATGTATGAGGATTCAGCAGGCCCCAGGGGGGTGGTAGACAGAAATGGTTAAGGAGCAGACAAAAGGGAAGGAACACCTTCAACTACCTTTGGTCAACTAGAGTTTAGAAATATCAAATAAAAATTTTAGAAAGAAACAGCTCATAAAACCTCAATCATATACCACTCCAAATATGTGTTCCACTACCATGATGATGTTGCACCACTCTGTAGCACCTCACTTTCTCATCTGAGAAATGAACATTTTTGAATCCACACTATATACAATAAGCTACCTCAGTTATCAGAGTGATTGGTCTAGTATTATAGTGCTCTTAATTGAGTATGTCTTATTCTACTTCACAATGGTCCCAAAGCACAAGAACACTTACTGTAAAATTCATAGCATATATGAAGTTTTGTGCTATGTATAGTTTCAGGCATCCACTGGGGGTGGGGTGGGGGTTCCTTAATGTATCCTTTATGGGTATTGGGGTTACTGACCTGAGCTAGAAACACCACCCTAGCATGTTACCATTGCTCTTTCTTCTAGTTCTAACAAACATTTCTAGTATTTAAGGATTAAAAAAGTCATTTTGTTGAAAAAAAAACCTGTAAACTTAAGCCATTCATTCAGATCATATAATTTAGATACAAGGTGGAAACCCAAGTGTCCAACACAAAAGGAATGGATAAATAAAATGCTACATGCAATTTAGTATCAGTCAGCTATGATGAGAAATTAAGGTTTAATGCATGTTTTATACAATACAGATAATTTTTGAATAATATCAGTGTAAGAATCCATATACCAAAGCAAAGATTGAATGATTACACTTGAAATATTTAGGACAGGCAAACTCAGAGCTAGAGAAAAAGACTGGAGGTTACCATGGGTTGGGTAGATGTGAGAATGCAGAGTCTTAATGGTTGCAAAATTTCAGTTTTCAGTGTTAAAACTTAGAACTAGATGGCAGTGATGTACAACATTGTGAATGTAATGTGTGTCACTAAACTGCACACATGAAAATGATTAAAAAGGGAAAGTCCTTGTTATATATGTTGCATAATAAAAAGTTATGTCAATAATCAATGTTTTGACAGCAATTTCAGACCTGTCTCTGGCTCCAGAGGTAACAATAATTTCTAGAAAACTGTAAAAGATTCACAAAGATATAATGTAATGCTGTGCAACCGAACTACATGCAACAATGGAAACACTTCCTATCTGCCCGGTGTTGCATGCAGCAGACACGTGACAATCCAGCATATCAAAAGTGCATGATGTGCCTGAGCAATAGTAGGCACATATTAGATAGTTGCAGGCTTGACACATGGATACCTAAGGCAATATTATTTTTGTTATAAAGATACCACCCTGACAACAGAAAAGATAGTATTTCCACTTAAGACTTCAGTATTTAAAATGTGCAGCCAAAGCTCCAAATGTTACCAGCACAAGTTTCAGCCCTTGGTTTTGATTCATCTTCCAGTCCCAAACCATGTACTCTGTTTTCTGAGAATCCCGCTAAATAAAACTTTAACTGTGTATTACTAGGGAAAGAAGGCATTCTGAAAAGGCTGTATACTCTAAAAGACCAACAAGGACATTCTGGAGAAGACAAAATGAAAAGATCAGTGGTTGCCATGTGTTATCAGGGAGAAAGGGCTAACACGGAAAGTACTTCCTTAGGGAAGCAAAACTGTTCTGTGTAATAGTCATGCGGATGCATGAATGCCAGGTGTGTTTGTCAATACTCACAGAATGTCCAATGCCAAGAGTGAACCTAATGTAAACAACAGACTTTTGGTAAAATGATAGATCAATGTAGGTTTATTGATTATAACAAATGTTTTACTCTGAAGCAGGTGTGTCAATAGCTGGGAGATTTTATGTGTGCCTAGGAGGGGGAGTATATATGGTTACCTGCAACTTCCAGTGCTTTATGCTCCATTTTTCTATGACATTAAAACTGCTCTAAAAATTAAAAAAAAAAAAATTTTTTCCAAAAACACCATTGAAACCCAATGACCCAGAGGCCCCTCATCAGTTAGTCCTTACCTCCAGCCTCCTTTCTTTTTGTTACCCAATCCTTTCCAGCCATGGACCAACTCCACAGAGCCATTTGTTCAGATAATATAATTTAGATACAAGGCGGAAACCCGAGTTCCTTCACACAGTGACTTCACAAGATGCTCATCCCTCCAAACTGAACGTTCCTCATTTTCTACTAAAGCAGCCTGCCAAATTCTTTCATATCTTTCAAGACTAGAATCCCCCTTTATGGAATGCTTTCTTTCACCCCATATTCACGCTCTCTTTTGTACTTATATTTGGAATCAATACCATGGTTCTTACTATTTTATCACTGATTTATCTTTCCAAAACATTTTTTTTTCATATGTGGATCTTAACTTCAAATGTTTAGATCTGTATGTGAGTTGGAATAGAAGTCAGTAGTAGAAACAGAAAGCTAGAAAAAGGAGGATAAGTAGACAGAATATAATGGGGGTGAATAGTCTAAGGAGAATGAATCTATGAGATGAGGGTTTGGGGGAGGGTTAGTCAAAAAATTATGAATAAGCCATATGAAAACCTACTTCTTAACCATTCAATAATATACATGCTAAAAAATAAAGGGTTTGGCAGAAGTATCTTGTCAATGTGGTAACATTGTACCCTAAAACCATAGATTATTATTAGGAAAATTTCAGTGTCAGGGGTGGCATACATTCAAGAGAGTTTGGGGGCAAAGAGGTCCCTTGATATCCCCAAATAATTACAGGCCATTGCCAAGACCCTTGGTTGACCATTGGAATTAGAAGGTAAGGCTTTATTGCTGAAAACCCCACATACTGGGGCTACAGGATACTGGGAAATCAAGCTGGAGCTGAGCTGGATCTGTTGGCTGACTGTCAGGATATCAGACCTATGTAACATTTTGAAGGAGAAATGTCATCAGCAATCAACTAGAAGTAGACCCTAAACACCTTATGGCCTGGCAAAAAGGTCAGATGTACCAACTGGTGTAATGGTGGCATATCTGTTATGGGAAATCAAATACTCTCTGATTGGACTTGAGGCCTTCTCCATGGGAGGGAATTCCTGCCTAGTACTGAAAACCTAAGCACAAAAGCACAAAATGGCTTCAGACATCATCAGTCCAAGGGGGGGAAACTACTAATATAGTCTGGCTAAATGTATATATTATGCCCACCAAACTTCCATCTAAATACTAATATGTATGCAGATTTGTTACTACTTTTGCTTAGATAAACTATTTTCAGATGGTGGTGACCTTTAAGGTGATTCAAAACTCATAAAAGTGCTGGGAAGTAACCGTGGAGGGTTCAGCACTAAATGACACATCTTTATCATTTCTTCTAAGATTCAAGGACCGTTGTCCAAAACGTGGCAGAAACAATTTAAGACTTGAAGAAAGGGGATAGATAACTGCTTACCATAATGTCTTCAAGATACAAAGTGACCTTGATATTCATGACCTCATAGTGGTTGATGCTACCTACATAAGACCTGTGTAATAGGAGGGAAAATGATGACATCAAACTAGGAGACTATCTGGAAAGAAGAAGAGATTCAATGGAGGAGGAATTTAGGAGGGGGGAGAGAGAGTGGTGGAAGGGGATTAGGAACATGTCATATTTTTTTTTAATTAATGGAAGTTGTCAATAAAAAGTTTTTGAAAAGAAAAGGAAACATTGTCCAGGTTGTTTCTGGGTACAGGTTATTTTTGTTTTGTTTTGTAAAAACAGAATTTTATTTCTCTTAAATCTGAAAGCTGGGAAGTCTAAGACCTATATGGTGGGTAACTTTTATTCCTCAACAGACCTTGTATGATTTAGCCTAGGTGATCTCTTAAGTCTCTTTTTCCTTCAACTCTCCCTCCAAGCCCATCTGCCTTCTCACTGCCATAGGAACCACACCCATGGGGGCAACTCAAAATTGTATACTCCTCCCCTTTGTCTACTGCCACCCTGTGCAACTAAACTCAAATGTTCTGCTCAAACCCCATGTAGGTGGGGAGTCTCTAAATGCCTTGCCTAAAATAAATTCCCTGTTTCTAAGTTCCCAAAATATTTGATGTTTTCCCCCAACACACTTAAAAAAAAATCTGTCTAAATAATTTCTTATGAAAGAGTATTTGTCTTATTTTTATTTCTTTCCTTTTGACTTTAAATTACTTATCCTGTTTTTCTCCATCCTTATCGTTTTATCCATTCTTCCCTCAGCATCTCAAGTTCTCAGTATATAATTGGTGAAAAAATAGAAAGAAATCATTTGCCATTATCCAGGTAGGTACTATTTGCAAAATTATTATATTTCTTTTATAGTGTCAACCTAAAATAGTCCCTGACACACAATGACCAGCAAATTCAGCATTTGTTGAGTGGAGAAATGAATGAAAAGTTCAGAAATGTTCGTATAAATCTCAAATCTCCGTTCTTTCATGGTAAAAACTATTTAGCTCATATTCAGTTTCAGACTCAAGAGGATGCTAAGTTCAAACAAAAAGAATGACTGTGAGTAGGGTCACAATAGATATTTTCATTTTCAAGCACGCTTAATGCACTCTGTGTGCATTAGGTGATAGATACAAAGCCACTTCTGGAAATGGACAGTGGCTTTCTGAGACAGGTTGTGATCCACCACGTAAGCCACAGTGAGCAAGTGACCAGGTAGATGTAGAGTGGGAGCAAGTGACTGAGCTCAGGCATAGAGTGGGAGCACAGGCTGCAGGACAGGGAAACAAGACAAGTGCTCAAGCTTCCTGCCTGGCCAGGGTAGATGGGGAGAAGCTGAATGGACTCTGATTACAATCTAAGGGGGATTCTTCTGCTGAAAGGGAGTTGATTGGATTCTGCTGTGATGCCAGAGTCTGTCAGCAATCAAACACCCTCTGGCTACCACCAAGCAGCTGGAATTGGAAAATTGGAGGCAGAGGCTGGCCTGCAGCTGGATGGCATTGGAGCAGCTCAGATTCAGTCTATAGACGAATTGGGAGATGGCACACTTTTCCATTCATGGCACTACTCATGACAGATACCTCCTGCAAAGAATCAAAAGGAAGAAAGTGCACTGCACCAAGGGGAGGTGACAGGGGAATCCAGGAGTATTCCCTTAAAATTGGAGGGTATGCAAAGGGCTTCAGATCATGATAACTTAGGGTCCTCCTCAAGCCCTGTTGAAATCACTGTCATGACCAGTTTGACCAAATATCTTGCTAAAAGTTACAAGGCATAAGTAGTACAAGCAAAATGACAATTCCAACTGTACCCAATGATCTCTCTCTCTTTCTCTCTCTCTCTCTCTTTCCCTCTTTCTCTTTTTCTCCCCTCACACTACCTCTCCCTCAACCTAGGGCAAGAGTATCCTTCACATATGGACAAGTAAACTAAAAGTTGAGATTACTGTACTGTTTAATATGATGTGATACTTTGAATGTAAAAAGTTCCCCCTGGTCTAATGTATCTGAAAACTTAATTTGTAGCTGGCAGCACTGTTGTGGAAGGCTGGGGAATCTTTAGGAAGTGGTGCATTGCTAGAGGAAGTGTGTCATTATGGACAGACCTGGAGGTATTAGAGTCAGGTCCTGTTACTGTTCTCTTTCTCTCTCCTTCATCCCTGCTTCTATGATGATGGAACACAGGCTGTCTGCTCCCGCCATGCATTCCTCTCCATGATGGACTCTACTCTCCAGAACTGTGAGCCAAAATAAACTCTTTCCTTCTCTAAGTTGCGTGTGGTCAGGTATTTTGTTCTGGTAACAGCAACAAACAAATGCATGATGCATATGATGAAACTGAAGCAGTACATGAAAGATGAAATTATTTACAATAAATAGTAGGACTACCAGTTCAAACCAGATTTAATCCTTTCAATTTCACTCTAAGGACTGGAGAAACAAAAGTAGAAGAATATAAAAGGAAGCTCTGGTATTTTCTCTAAAGCAATATGCTAGGACAGTGCTACAAATAAACAATGGTAGCTGCTGTTCAACCTTCTAATTTCAGTGGGTTTCTTTATAAGATATAGTTGCTTAAAATATGAAAAGATAGAGTAGGCTAAAAGTGATTAGATCTCTCTAGTATCCATCCCATCTAAGAAAGATAAGGAAATGGACCTAAAACCAGCATTCCCGGGGCTGACCCTTTTCAGGACCCACAGTACTTTTAAGGGACAACAATATACTTTTTCTTAACATAAGATAGTAAATAAAAAGGTAGATTTAGGTCAGAGAAATGTCTCAATATATGACATATAACTGTTGCCAACATAATGTAACATTATTAAATAATAAATATTATATTGTTTTGTGGAGAAAGGGATAACAAAGGCAAAAGTAATACAGTAGGACAGTGTGCTGGGTTTGGATGATCATGTTGATCAGAGAGTATGATGACACAATGAGCTAATGGTGATTTGAGAAAACAGCCTTGTTCTGATGAACTCATGCAGGAAGTTCTTATGAGTATTACCAAGAGAGCGAAGGGTATGTTTCTGGGTACAGGTGAATACTTTTTGTATTTTCATTGGCAACACCAAGCAAAGAAGACAAATAAAAGATACCATTAGTATAAACACTGTCTCTATCACAAGAATTGTACTTTCTTTAGATTTTGGGACACTGGAGATGGAAATAAATATTTAGTCTCCAGTTAATGTTTTTTTGTGTATATAACCTAAATTTTACCTATGTTGACTACATTCTCTGACATTGTTTACAACTTTAATAAATTGTATCATTTATTTTTGTGTATGTTCATGAGTGTGTGTGTGTATGTGTGTGTGTATGGGGTGGGGGAGAGAGCACAGACACTTGTGAAGATTAGAAAACAACTTTGTGAGCCAGGTGTGGTGGTGCACGCCTTTAATCCCAGCACTCAGGAGAAGAGGTAGGAGAATCACCATGAGTTTGAGCCCAGACTGAGAATACATAGTGAATTCCAGGTGAACCAGGGCTAGAGGGAGACACTATCTCAAAAACAAACAGAAAAAAAAAAGAAGAAGAAGAAGAAGAAGACAACTTTCCGGTTGGTCCTCAGCTGACTACCTCATTTCAGGTAAACTTTCTTGCTCGGGATTCTCAATCTGCTGCTTCCTACTGCACTTGCCACGAACTTCTAAGAAATTCTACTCTCCCCACATCTCATCTCTCCATCAGCATCAGTGTGCTGGATTTACACACTGTATAGCCCTCCAGGACTTTTAGATTTTTGTAAAATGTCTAAAGATTGAACTCACTCTAGCTTAAGTAGTGAACACGTTATTCACTGAGCAATCTACTCAGCCTTTTCTTGCTGTTTTTAAAGGCAAAAAAATGAACTATAAATATCACTTGGATAAAATAGTAAGGATTTTTATTGCATCAGGCCTTTTGGAAATTTGGGAGTAGGCATAGTATTTAGATGGAAGTGAGAATCAGACTGTCTTATCAATTAAATCCTAAAGTATTTATCACCTGGGAAAGTCATTTCGTTTTTGGTTTCTTGTTTATTCTATCTGGGAAAAGTTAAAGTCAGACAGGTTATGTTGTACACACACTCCTGCATGTATGCACATGTACATGTTCATACACACCCATCCACATATTTCAGGCCACATAGTAAACCAAAGGCAATGCCATATCCAAGATGTGGGTTTGGTATGGGTTGTAGAGAGGCTGTATATCCTGAATGGATTATTACGTTGTAAGTACCCAATCTTAGAGTTATAGATCTGCTTCTGGGCAAGACAACAGAGTGAATACCATTTCATCTATTTGCCAATCATTTGAATGAGAAAGGGGTCACTATTAAATTGGGGCTAGATGTCTTTACATCACCCTGGGTACCACTTCTATTCACAAACTGTCAGACCACCAGCCTCTGATGGCACCTATAGGGAGTGTGGAAATTATCATACAATTTATGACAGGCAGTGCCTGAAAATGACTTTCTCAGCATCTGTTCTGTAGCCCTCACAAGAGCAGAGAAATGAAGAAAGCCCATGGGGTGGATGCAGAAATAGAATGTACTCCAGGAGCATCCGCTGATGAAGAGGCTCTCTCCAAAGTCCTCACCAGATCTCCTTCCTGCCCCTCTCATCCTGTCATGCTTCCCACCCTGCCAAACTTTCCTTAATAAATCTGACCTTGCTGCAAGAGCTTAGCCCAATTTATCTCTCAGTACTACCATGCCTCCTGGGATTTTTGACCCTGCCACCTCCAAATCAAGGAAAGGGAGACCTATGCATGGTTTGAATTTGACATAAATATAATGACTCTATGAATAAGTCCTGGTTGAATTATTGTATGTCTCTGAGCCCTTTTTCCTGCAAGACAAGACAAAGATTCAGTTCTGTATTCTAGATAATTCCATTCTAGTTCTCAATCTAGTTCTGATCCTTTCTAATTCCCTGCTCCAGGGAAAGTTTCTTTACACCTCTGTGTCTTAGAATTGCCATCCGCAAAATGGTAAGAAATTGCATAAGCAATAAGTGGCATCAGACAAGCATCTGGCATTTGTTTAGACACTCACACAGATGTCCACTAGCATACACATGAACACAAACAACAATGCATATACTTTCTTAGTATAGACATTCATAAAATAGACATTCATAAAAAAATACCAAGGACTTTGTACCCTGGTTTCAACTTTGTTGTATCATAAGGGTCTTAACATTTGTGCTTCCCTAGATGGAGTATGGGGAGTCTTAGGATGAATACATAGTCAGCATTTGTGAAGTTACTGTATGGGGTTTAACAGGAAATCTGAGTGCCACACTCTATATTTAGTCTGGATTCTCTAATGATGATGCAGTGAGTAGAAGAAAGAACGCAGAATGTGGGGACTTAGATCCAAATCTGTTAGAAGCACCAGAGAGGAATGATGTGGAATTGCAAATTCAAGTGTGACTTGACCACTATGTCCTGTGGTGAGCCTGTATCAGGCACAGAAACTGAGCTTCAGTTTGTCTCCATGTCAGGAAGGAGAGGTGCAATGATTATCCAGAAAGAACAACTTGACAAAGAACAAAACTGTAGAAACAAAAGTCACTAAGTCAAGAGGTGGTAAGTAGCAACTTTTGTCAGCAGGAATAAAACAAGGATGTGATGCAAACCCATTGACATCGACTCACTGTTTACATGTGAAGTAGCAGAAATCAAAGAACCTCTTCAGGGAGAAATCAAAAACCTGGAGGCATGAAGGTAATTGTCACAGACAGGCCGTTGGATTAGTATATTCAGGTTAGATTCATCCCAGAGTTACTCTGTAACAGAACTGTAAAACATTAACAGTTTGGCCCTGTGGTTGGGAGACTTACATAGAAAAAACTGAAGGATACCCCAAAAAAAGCCATAACCCTGCTCTCACAAAGCTTATAGTCTGGTGGGTAAGACAGATAACTGACAGAGAATGAGGATAATGTAGAGAATGCAAATCAGGTTGGAGTCTAGGGAATATGCAGTATAGAGCCAGTCCAAAAGGATCTCTTGATTAAAACCTATGGGATGTGAACAGGCAAGGATGAACAGAAATTAGCTAGGCAGAGAAGAGTGGGAACCACCCTGAGAAATGAAATAGCAAGTAACTTAATTCTTCCTGGAGCTTCAATTCAATGGAGAAACTGCTGAGCAAACAGGCATTCCACATAATGTTCTACAAGCTGTGCCGTTAACCACAATTGAATGAGGTCCAGTTCTGGTATTGTCAAAGGGACACTGGAATTGAGCAGCCAATCTGATTTAAAGGCTTGCTTTATTGACATCCTCTGTGACAATGAGTAAGTCCCTTTACTCTCTATCCTCAGTCTTCCAACTATGATAGGGTTTTCTGATAATAATGTACATGCATTTTACCTCTGAATATTCCTCACTTTAGAATGACTTGGCATTTTCTAGGATTCTTTCTGAACTTCTAATAGAAATGCATGATTTTACCATTCTGGGTTATTTCTTCTCATATGGAATTGTTATGTTATTTATTTTTCATATCTTCAGGACTTAAATCCTTGAATTCTTCTAAATCTTGCCCAGACCTGACATTACAAATAAATTCTCAATCCCAAGAGTATGAAGATAAATGGAGTCTGCCACTCTGTTGACCTCCATCAGGGACTTGGTTCCAACACTCTACATAAGAAAAATGTTGTACCAACTCAGGCTGCAGGGGAAGGAGAATATACCAAGAAAAAAGTAAACAGGGATTTCTAAAAAGGCAACAGAAGCAGCTTTGCCTAGGTTGTACCTCTAAGGCATCTTATATGTTCAGAAACTTAATGATGGGAGTAGATTCATATTTGCAAAAGGAAATAAACTTCAGCCTCAGAGGGAAGTGGGTAAGCATGAGAGATCACTCCCATGTGTGCATTCTGGAAGGCTGACTCAGGGAACTAGTTCTGCCCCATCATAATGTGTGATCTGGGATGGTCATTTCATTGCCTCTGGGATTCAGTAGCCACAGCTCTCAAGTGACGATGCCATTACCTCCTTGAAAAATTGCTGTCTAGATGGAAAGATCTGAGTATATGGAAACACCAGGCACAGTGTTAGGACATTGGAGCATTTAATGAAGAGTAGACAAAGATAGACCAGGAGAGGACTCTGCAGAAAGCTGGCAGTAAAGGTCCATGGCTCTTTGCTTGCTGGTGCTAGAGACTTTACATAGGGCACTTCCTGCATCCTATACAGGGAAAGGAAAGCATAGCCAGTATAAAGTGGATTTTTGCTGCTGCCTAATTACTGCATATAAATTTTAGCTTCACTAAACAAGAAAACTCTTTCAATTTCAACTTCTTTTATATAGTACTTACTAAAGGTTGTATGTTAAATTACAATAATAATAAAATACCATGCTGTCTATACAGTGTCTAATATGACACCTGGCATACAAATGTGGAGTGAAGACCATCAATAAGGGACCAGAAAATGGAGCCAGTCATCATCAGTAAAGTTTCCCAAGATTGTTGAAGGAATACAAGTTTCCCCTGGACTTCTGAGCCTTTGACCAACAGCAAACTTTGGCCAATCAGGATTACTCTTATTCACATGGTCCTTCTCAGCCTGGCACGGTTTGCCAAACTGGAAATTGTGTGCTGCAACTGACCTCTCAGAACTCTACTCCAGGCAATCTGGACAGGACTGTCCAGATTGCCTGGAGCTTCCTCACATGGCATAAACTACATACTGGAAAATTATACATAGAGGACATAGCTCATTGGTAGAGCATTTGACTGCAGAAAATTACACATGTAATGAAACTCACCAAACAAGTACTTATCCCAAATGGAGACTCCCCTACTCCCCCCCCCACACTTTGTTCTCCACCACCATAGTCACTGGACACCCGTGTGGCCTGCATAATGATAATAGCTAACTGATTGTATCAGTCAAATTTGTTCATAGTGGCAAAATATTGAAGAAAATTAATGTGAAGGAGTAAATATTTATTTTGGCTCACAGGCTTAGCTCTGTTAGGTCACAAATGGATGTTTCTGATGTTACTATTACCCTTGCTACACAAAGCATCATGACAAAGCAGCTTACCTCATGGTGGCCAGGAAACAAAGAAATCAAAGGAAGGGCTGGAGACAGACTGTCATGGCATATCCCAGTGACCTACTTCCACCAACTCTGCCAGCTCCTGAGGTTTTTACCACTACCTGATAGTCCAATAAGCTATGAATCCATGCACCAGAAAATCCACTCATGAGGTTTTTGTGATCTAGTCACCTTCCAAAGACTACCTCTATACACTGTTTCATTGGGAACCAAGCCTTCAATACACGAGTCTTCAGAGGCATTAAAGATGCAAACCATAAGACTAAGATTCATAATCTTGCAGGCTTCTGTGTGGCCCCTATTCCATATGTATCTTCATCTATTTACTCTACTCACCCACACTATCTGATGGACATTCTTCACCTTAGGAGCTGATCTATCATACAGTGTGAGTCACCCAGGTTCCCATGCCTCTGCCTCCACTTGAGTTCTGTAAGAAGAGGCAACAGTAGGAGATCCATGCACTAGATGAGAGAGAAAAATGAGGTATTTATAATTCTCCATCTCTGTTGGCATAGGGTCTGCACCTGGAAGGGGTCTCTTCCTAGGACCACTCCTCCCTCTCCCCATCCAGTGAAAGTGGCTAAGATTCCCTATATGGGGAAGGAGTCTGATTCATTTCTTCTTCTTCTTCTTCTTCTTCTTCTTCTTCTTCTTCTTCTTCTTCTTCTTCTTCTTCTTCTTCTTCTTCTTCCTTCCCTCCTTCCTTCCTTCCTTTCTTTCTTTCATCTTTCTTCTTCCTCCTCCTTCTTCTTCTTCCTTCTCCTTCTCCTTATTCTTCCTTACTCTAACCCAGATTGACCTGAAAATCACTGTGTAGTCCCACACATAGTGACTGGCCTTGAACTCACAGTGATCCTCCTATCTCTGCCTCCCTGGTGCTTCAATTAAAGGTGTGCTCCACCACACTCAGCTTGGGTCTGATTCCTTTTATGGAGTTTGATCACACACAACTTTGAAGTCTCACCTCCCTCTTCACTGTGGCCTCTATATGGATAAGATGAAAATAAACTGGGGTATCCCTGCCTGTTTTTACAAGTTGCTGATCAAACCATGTCAGCCCCTCCATGTGTCTGGGAACTCTCATCTCAGCCCCAGCCTTGAGACACAAGAAAACCACAGGCTACTTGGTGTGTGAGTGTCGTGTGTGTGGGTGTATATTTGTGTTTGTTGTACCACTGGTTCATGCTTCTGGAGGCCACAAGATAACCTTGGATGACATCCTTAGAAATACTATCCACCTCTTTTTGAGACAGGGTCTCTCCTTGGCCTGGAGCTCATGAGTAAAGCTAGACTGGCTGACCAGTAAGTTCCCAGAATCCAGCTGTCTCTGCTTTCCCAGGAGTACAGGTATACTTACCATGTCCAGCATCTTTATGTGGATACTGGGGATCAAACTCAGGTCCTCAGATTTGAAAGGTGAACACTTCATCTACTGAGTTGTATTTCCAGCCCCCGTGCTGCTTCTTGAATCACTCTGGATCTTCTTGATTCTCCCCAGACTTCAATTCTGTGAGTAGTAAACCTCACCACACCCTTTCATCATTTTCAATCCTCAAACCCAATTTGAGTTTTTGATTCCTCCTGCTGCTTTTGCAGAGTGACAGAATCATGTCTGATGCTGACATGCGATGGCTCATCTCCTCCGGTTAGTGTCCTTAGCCCTGCCGACATCCTTCATTGCATTTTCTATTGTTCCCTCTTCTGAATACGTATTTTCAGAAGCAGCCACCTGGTAGGCACAGGACCCTGGATGATGTAAAGGAAGGTTCATGTGCATGTTTGTTCATCAATCTTGTATTGATCACCTATTTATACAATTGATACTCTTTCTGAGGCAAAAGTGTAGAAAAGGATAGATAGCGAGAAAAAGAGCAAGTATTTTACACATGCCATCTTACTTCATTCTCTCAGCAGCCTTGCAAAACTGTCATCATTAGTCTCACTATATAAGGAATCCAAGGTACAGAAGAAAGAAAATTGTTCGAGGTAGTACAGCTTGTTCATGGCCGAGGGGAGACAAGCATCCAGGACCGAGTCTATTGTACTGCTATGTCTCCTTGTCATGACACAGACAACAGTGATGGCAACAGGAGGAAGAGCATGTGCAAGACATGAACAGAGCAACCTGGGAAACATCAGTGGATGGGAGGCTTGAAAGAAGGCACATATACATAATAAGAGCAGAAGTATGGGAAAGATTTGCAGTCAAGGAGATTCAGAAGTGTGGAAAGGGAATCGAGCTTCATAAAGATGGCCTGTCATCACCTCTAAGGATATGACGTGCAGATGTGGAACAGACAGGCTGGCTCTTGGCATTAGGGACCTTGTATATCATCAGTTATCAGTCCTTACTTGATATAGACAGATGTTTCTTCTGTAGTCAAAAATATATTTTTTCTCTCTGAACCTACTATAATTGTGAAGCAAGTGTTATTTATTTATAGAATCTCACTTTCTTAATCTATGAAAGGTGGTCTCTATTGTTTCATCTTCATCTACTTGCATTCAGACCATTGGTAGCCTAAAAGTTGGTAGTAGATTCTGAAAGTGAATGCTTTCCTACACTTATTCACAAATGACCTCTTGTCCTATTAATTGACCTTTACTAGACTTTAAGCTACATACCTGAAGATATGGTCCATGTAAATGGATATCCTTTCTCTTCCAATAAGGCAATATCCAGATGAACACATTGTCTGTTGAAAATATCATTATCTCAATCTACATTGATGTACCTGACCTGTGAAATATCACAATATAGCAGCCGACAATAGTCTGAAGACTACTGATTATTCACCCTCAGGATTGTGCAGCTGACTAGTAACTGTAGCTCCTGCCATTGACCAGTGTATCTAGATACTCAAGAGAGTTTCATATCATGTGTTTCAACCATGGGGATCTTCAAGCCATTATGTATCCCTTCTTTCCATCTCCACAGTACCCACTACAGGGTAATAACCCAGCAGACATTTTTTTTCACAACAGTGAATAATAGACCAGGAAGCTAGTGAGTTGCCCAAGATCTTATCAAAGCAAATTCATAGCCACCTTACAGCCTCATCCTAATGAAAATTCACTCTTTTATTTTCCAAGGCTTTGGGGGTACCTGTCTCCCAATATGTCAACATAGACATAAAGTTAAAACAAGCTATGGACCAGGTGGGGTTTTCTGTCTGTGAGCAAAGGCAAGTACGAGCCTTTGGAACTTGCCTGAAATCCCTGACAAGTTTAATCAAGTATGTCATAAAAGGCAGGCACGATTTACTCCCTTTTCCAAACACTGCTGATGAGGTACTTCACAAAAAAGTACAGCTGAAGATAAACAACTGGGGGATGGGCTTAAAATGCTGTTGCTGAATAGGAAGCAGTGGAGCCCCAGGAAACAAAAGTCTGACACAATTTAGAAAAATGAAAAGATGGCTGATGGAGTCATCCTGAGAAAAACATCCTAGACTTGCAGAAAACTAGGTTTGAACATGGATGACAAAGTCTGCCAGCAACTCTCACCGGGGACCACGTAGAATCCAGATATAGTAAAGCACACTTGTACTAACAGCCTTTAAGAGTCTGAGACAATGGGATCATAAGTTTTTGGTCAGTCTCAGCTACCTACTAAGTTCAAGGACAGCTTTGGCCATATAAAAAGACTTGTCTCAAAAAAAATTACAACTTCACAGAGTAGCACAATAAATAAGAAATCAGGTGTTGTTGGCTAGTTCTTTTTGGCTGCTATAATAACTTAGAGGTGGTAATTCATATACAGCAAACAATTATTGCTCACAGTTTCAGAAGCCAAATTTAAGGTCTGTACCTCATGGACACACTTTCTTGCTGTGTCCTCATATGGGGACAGTGGCAGGTCAAACAGGCTCCTCCAGGGATTTTTTTTTTTTTGCAAAAGGCATCCATTCCATTAGAGAGGGCTTTGCAATTTGTCAGTTCACAGTACCCACTTTGCTAAGGGCCCATCTCTAAGTTCACTAGGGGTTCACATTGGGGATTAGGTTTCAACAGGTAAGTTTTTGGAGCACAAGCATTCAGATCCTAGCAGCTGCACTCTCTCCACATCTGCCTCAGCACTGCCCCTACCTCACTCAGTTAGCACTAGCTACAACCTGCTTCAGTAACAACTCCAAACTCAGGGATGTAAGCAAGAATGGCTTCAGTTTCACTCATTGTGTTCACTTCAGAATGGTGAGAGGCTTCAACTCATTACAGTCCCTCCATGATAGGCATGGAATGAGCAGCCACCATCAAAATACTTCCAGGTCTTTTCTGAGAGGAAAGAAGACATCTCTGGAGAATTGTCCCCCACTAGATGAGGACTATAACCCTCCAGAAATATTCATCATTTCTGCTCTCCCACTATATATATATATATATATATATATATATATATATATATATATATATATATATATATATATATATATATAAGCTTTCCAATGAGAAATAGGTCAGAAGGTTCAATCCTGGCATATACTCAGAAAAAATAATTGGAAATATTGTATTGGACAAAACACTAAGAGTGTGACCAACAGATCTCTCAGGACTATCTGGTTCTGATGGTGTGGGGTGGCCAAGCAAGCATCTGTGCTCAAGGGTGAAGGCAAGATGTATTCATGGGCAGCAAGGCCCTGGGCTGTCTACAGAGCTGTTCTTCTCACTGCTGGTTGTGGGTAGGTGATGCTCTCTGAGTTCCTTCCCAGCTATTTCCCAAGTAGCAGACTCACCTTTGCAGAATGTGACAAGCTAACATAGGATTCTGTTTGCTCTGCTCCTGACACGTTACATAACTGAGCCCTGTTCTGCAGTTATCCTTGGCCTCTGCTCATTTGCACTTGTAAACTCCTTGAGGGCAGAGGCCTTGTCATTCTCATCTTGCAAATCCTAGCATTGCTCCTTACAGACCGGAGGCACCCACTGCATGTTTATTTAATAAATGAAGAGATTAAATTTCACAAAACCGATGACTTCCAGCAGTCAGCCAGCTAGCTGAGTAGATGTCTTAATGAGAAGGCACAGTGGTGACACTGGCAATGTCAGTGATCAGTGGAAAACATTAATGATAAGTATTAATAATAAAAATAACACACGTGGAGCATTTCCAATTTGCAGATCCCTTTTGTTTTCATTCTCTCTTGATGCTCACAAATGCAGAGCAGAGCTTGAAATCCCCGTTTTATAAAAAGGGAAGTGAGGCTCCAAGAGGTAAATAAGACTCTCCTCTGGGTCCCACAGCTAGGCAGTGGGGAGACAGAATAAATTGGGGCTGGGGAGATGGTTGAGGTGCACAGTGTGGCTGTGTTGAGCATGAGGATTTTGGTTTAGAGAACCAACAGCCACATATAATGTTGGGCCTGGTGGCGTCCTTTCATCCAGCACTGGGGATGCAAAACAAGAGGATCCCTGTGGTTTTCTGCCTTGCTAATCTAGTGAAACCAGTGAGTTCTAGTGATTCTAGGATTTCGGTGAGAAATCCTGTCTCAAGGAATAAGGTGGAGGGTGATTATTCTCTGGCTTCCCTATGCAGGTGCACACACATGCATGCACACCACTCACATATATAGGCATATTTACTGAAAAAAAGGAAGGTGTTTTTTCTCCCTATCCATGATCTCCTCATAAAAACCTTCTTCCTTTCTCTGCCTCCTTGATAATATGGAAACAAGCCTTTATTTTCATATGCCAACCCAATTTTTCTGCATTTTCCTGTTACTCCCGAGTCATCCTAAGGGTTTTGGTTTCTGTGTTTGAGTGCCCTGTACCCAATGGCGTCACCTGCACTGCACCCCTGCCACAGAAATACCAGCCTTCTGGCCACAGCAGCTCCAAACCCCAAATAACACCCTCTTCCTCCTCTCAGCCATGGGTTCTCTGATTAGTGAGGATGGTTTCTGAGGAGAATAGAGGCTGTCTTCAATGGACTCCCTTCTCCATTTGGTGTGTTATTTTGTAGCAACAATTACAAACACAAATGAAAGACATAACAAGGCATGCTATCGTGCACCTCCCAGAGCTTTTTTGGAAGAGTAATGTCACCCTGTTCTCAGGTGAGCAGTGAAGGCCCTGTGGAAATGATAACTAGGCTTGCTACCTCTCTCCTCCAAGGCTTTCCTGGGAACTGCAAGGCCACCCATTTCTCAGATGAGCAGTGCGAGGCCAATGGTGCTTAGGCCATGGAAGAGGCAGTGTGGTACTACTGATGGAAACTATCAGCCACGAGACACGGACAGATCTGGGTGTTGCCCCTGGTTCTGTGCACCCTTTTGTTACTCACTAACACCATTTAGAGTCATGGTGGAAGTAAATGAGAGTAGACGTGAAGGTTTTCTGAAAGTCCTCGCTCATGATATACAGTGAGCTTGTAAATTATGTCACCCTTGTCCACCTTTCTTCCAGCCAGGAAGCTCCCAAAGTCTCTGTTGTACAGAGGTAAGGATATCTTTTCCAAGGTTACACTGACTCCACAGAGTCCAACACAGTGTCTAACTCATGCCATAAACTTTTGAAATTTTCTTGCAATTCAATGGTATTGATTGAAATATCTCAGTTATAATATCACCAATGCTCTTGCTTCCTTGGCACCTAGAATGCACACAGTGTTATTTATAGCCTCAGCTAGAATCTCAGGAAGAGGGACTTTAGGTCAGAACTTATTTGTCTGCAACAAGCTTCTTTGTGATGTCCTGATTTATTTCATACAATGAGCTCTATATACTATTGTCCTCCACAGCATGCAATATGTGCTCTTTTAATAAACAAATGCCATTTGTATTTCTTTAGTTTCTTGCTTGAAAATAGAATACTAATAATCCTAGGTCCCAATCAGACCATGAGGAGAGTGAGGTTGAATAAAAAAAATGACTGTAATATAATTACCAACCTGTGGGTACAGCTTAAGCAGTGACTAAGAATGAGAGATTCAGGGGAGAATGAGTGGAGGGTTTTTGTGGTAGGTATTCATTGATCTTGGGAAAGTGCAATATTAACAAGAAAAGCTTTGAGAGACCTAGAATTCTTATCAAATAGGGCATTTGTGGAAATATAAATACACATATGCACTCATACATACATTCACAGTCAAAGATTGGGCTCAATACAAACACCATTAACACAAAATAAAACAAGAGTATTCATAGAACAGCTGTGGTATCAAGAATGGAAGAAGTCAAGTCACATACAGGCTTTCTATTATGGAAGCTGCATTTCATTCTAAAATAATAATGGACTAATCCCTTGGGGTGGGAAAGATAAGCATAGGATTGTGCCTTCCATTTTCCTTTTTAAATTACCCAATTCTGGGAATGCATAGTTTTTCAAATATTGTTGTGGTAAGGGCTCAGACTGTAGGGGATAGTATCTTTAGTTTCCTACCCCTATACTGAAAGGTAAAGACCAGCATCTCTTTTCTACTTTTCTAGAGTTTTCCATAAGATTGCCATGGTAGCCAGAAGACCAAAATAGTAGACTGTTTAAGAAACAGCAATACATTTTATATATATATATATATATATATATATATATATATATATATATATATAAATTGTGAGATATATGTATATATAAATAATCACATTTTTAACATGTTGATTTATAAATATAAATCCTATTATCACAAATCCACAGCTGGACAAGTCCCCATTGACCAAGGATCACTGTGCATTTAACACAGCAAGACAAAGAGTCATTTGCAGGCTTAAGAAATGCCCTGGACCTTGATTGCAGGTGTCAGCACAGAGCATTTCTGCTTGAACTTAGGCCAAGTAAAATGGGGCAATTTTATATAAGTCATCATTTACTTAAGGGACACTAAAGTGCTGCTAATGAATACAGAGAATCTTACAACAAAGGCAAGATAATACTTGCCAACCAAAGTACAGGCCAGGCTGGATTAATAAGTTCTCCAAGTGTTCCTCCCAGCCATAGCTATTTGTTGAACTGGAAAAGTGCTATTCAAAAGTGAGGTCCTTCTACTTGTGGATAATAATATTATTGTATTTTTCTAGTCACTAGCGGTCCTGATTGCTCTTGGAACCTTTTGGGGAGAGAGTTGCAATGTAACATGATTATGATGATTCATTATATTTGTGTAGGGTTTTGCAGCTTAGGAAGCACTTTCTCATCCATTATTAACACTATCATTATTATTAATAATAGCTACCAATTACCGTGTGACTGTGTGCTTTTTTAAGGGGCCAGGCACTGTTCCGTGAACAGGAAGCACAGTATCTCTGATCTTTTCATTAATACTGCAAGAAGGTTACAGCGGGTAGAAATTCAAGGCTCCTAGATATCAAATAACCTACTAAAGGTCACAGAGCTTCTGCCTTACTGACCCCAAGATCCAGGTCATTTTTAGCTTAACTCTAGTATTTTCTATCACCTGTTTATTATCATCCTTTTAAATGCAACACTCTGAAGGCAAGCAATACATCTTGCTCCAAGTTATAACCTTTCCTCCAATCATTGGCCAGTAACACTCGAGACACTGTGTTAATATTCCTAACAAAACGAATGAACAAATGATTGAATGAGTGAATTTGCGTAGCCCTTCTGAGGCAAGGAGGAGACTGAGTATGTTCTCTGCTCATGAGTAGAGATGTGGAAGCTCTGAAAAATACCTTCCCCAAGAGGAACCTTATCTTCTTTTTTTTGAAGATATTTTATTTATTCATTTTCAAGCAGAGAGAGAGAGAGAGAGAGAGAGAGAGAGAGACAGAGACAGAGACAGAGACAGAGACAGAGACAGAGAGAGAATATACCAGGGCTACCACCTTGTGGGTCTGGCTTATGTGGGTCCTGGGGAATTGAACCCCGGGCCTTAGGCACTGGAGGCAAGTGCCTTAACTGCTGAGCCATCTCTCCAGCCCGAACCTTATCTTGTCGACCACTGATCTAACTGGTCACCCCCACCCAGCTTGCCTCCTTATTGCATCAGAAGTATATGCATTTGCAGCTGCATGTCATGCTGCTGGATACAACATGAGCAGGAGCAGGAGCCCCATGCAGGACCTTATTCCAGGTATATATTATCCACCTCCTTCCACACCCTGCCTCCTGTCAGACTATCTTGGGAGCCCATAAAGTACTGTGAATATAAACACAGAGGCTGTTGTTGTGGATAGTAGATGAGGGGAGGTAGATGGAGAGCTGACAATTCAGGAAGCCAAATTCAATTTGAGGGAATTTGGTTCAGTGATTTCCATTAACAACCCCCAGAAAAATATAATTCCCAGGACTAAAGAAGGAAAAGTGGAAAAACAACTTTTCATCGTGCTCAGTCAATACATAGCACATCAATCACACCCTTTCTCCTGGGCCCAGAGATGGCTCAGTGAGCACCAAAGCGGGGGCATTTGAACTGTTTAAGTCCTCAGGGTAGCACTGGGAGAGATGGAGGAGATTTAGGACAAGAAAGAACTGATCAGTAAAGGCTGTCTATATTCTGGTCATCTTCAATCCTCTGGAAAAAAAAAACTGCAGGTGAGAAAACATTGACCCCATTTTCAGACTTTTCACCCCAACATCTTTTAGAGTAGGTGCTATTTGGATTGAGGTCCTTGAGTAACATGTTAAAGATTGACAGGTAATAACTGGGAAGGATTTGAACACAGCTCTTTTTAATGCTATACACCACATTCTTCAGCTCTACATTTTCCAATGACCTCTTTTCCCAAAGATCC
>PVHP010001755.1:15806-55806 GCA_004024765.1 Zapus hudsonius | reverse complement strand
TAACTTCTTATAGATATAGAGGTTAGCAGTCTAAAATGAGTTTAATGGGCCAAAGTCAAGGTATCAGCAGGTCTGCATAGGTTGGATCAATTTCTTGGCAGCTGTGGTTTTGCATCTGGTAGGTCCTGGCTCCTTCCTCAAGCACCAAAACACACAAAGCAGCTCCTTGAATCTCTCTCCACTTCTGCCTTCACAGATTCTTCTTGGATTCTATTACTACCATCTGGCTCTTGTAAGGACCCTGGAAATTACATTGGTATGGGGGTTTGAATGCAAATGTCCCCTATAGCCTCACGTATTTGTGTTTAAGCTTCCTACTTAGTCCCCAGCAGGCAGAGCTCTGATGGAGGAGGTGTGTACTAGGAGGAGGAGGAGTGAGTGATCTTCCATCTAGCCCACTGAGGTTGAACTAGCTTGCTCCAACTGCTCTCACCCTGCCACTGATGCCAAATACCTTTCCTGATCATGCTATGCTTTTCTCCACTTGAAACTGTGAGACTGAAATAAATCCTTTCCTCCCATAAATGGTTGCTGCTTGGGTATTGTAACAGCAATAAGAATGTAATTGCTACAATTGGGGTACTTGTCCAATCTATGGCAGTCTATCCTAACAGTCTTTTACCTATCACATCTGAAAAGTGTCTATGGTCCACAGAATAATCACAGATTCATGAATTAAACTGTAGATATTTTAGAGGTGACATTATTCAGCCTAAAAAGGGGAGATAGATACTTTAGTATAAATCACAAGTAAAAAGCATATTTTCCTGAAGAAGACACTGAAGTTTGCAAAGATACTACAGTGGACACTTTGGGACAAGTGTCTACATGGCAGGGTGAGAATCCGAACTTAATTTTGTGTAACATCAAAGTGCACCCCCTACTACCACAGTATGTAGCTTCTTGGAAAATGTCACACAGAAGTAAACCATTTATTACATTTAAAGGAATAGAAAAGCCAAAAGGAATCCTTATTGGGGACAGTTTCAAAACAGAGTTGGTGGACCCCCAGGCTGATGGAAGACAGGGGTGCATGAACCTTGTATCTTTGGACATACGATGAAATAAAGTATGGGGGAGTTGGTTGCTGTGCATTAAAACCCCTGTTTAATCACAGAGCTGGGTGGACAAAGTCTGGGGACAGCTGTGAGCTCATGAGAAAAAGAACTCTCAGGAGACAGTTAAATTGAACAGCTCATTTATTAGGTTGGGGAGGGTGCTTTTATGCAGAAGGGAGAAGGAGAGGCAGGGGATAAGCAGCAAGGGGATTGACAGGGCCAGGGTGGCCTGCGGATATCTCATGAAAGGATTGGTAGGGGTCAGCTGCATAGATAAGTTAGAGGGACTTTTTTGTTGCCTGGTCCTTGTTATGACCGTATAGCTGAATTATGTGAACTCCAATAAACTCAGGCCTTGAATTGCCTGGACTTATCAGGGTTTGCTGGGGCCCAACAGGTGGCTGGAGGTTAGAGAGGAAAGGAGACAGCTGAACTCCTGCTGGTCTCAGGATGAAATTATAGGGTCTCAGGCCAGTCTCAACTTCCCTTTAACCCTGTGTCCTCCATGCCTCCCACCAGGGTCCCACAGAGTTCAAGGACCAAATCTTCTAACTGTGGCCACAATCACATTATGTATTTGAAGACAGACCCCTTAGTGTCTTCTTAGGAAAGAGGATGGGATGATGTCTGGGTGGTACAAAGCATAACCTCTGGCACATAGTAGGAGCTCAATATATGGTAGATATTTTGATTTTTCTCTCCTTTGTCCTGCTTCAAGTTTAAGAGAAAGAAGCAAAGACATCTCAGTTTTGTCTGAAAAAAAAAGACCCATAGCTATGCAACTAATCTTCCAGACACCAACCAGTCCTTCCTCCTGCTTGTGCTAATGGCTGAGCTGCAGGCAGGAAGACAAGAGGCAAAGAAAGGAGAGAACTAAGTCAGAGAAAGGGGAAACACAGATATCCATCACATGGAGAGAATAAATGCAATGCATTATTCAGGGAGTTCAGTGGTGGGTCTCTGCTAGGAATGGGCAAGGGAGCGAATGGAGAGGTCTTTTGAACTCCTCGGGACTTGGCTGGTATCCAAGCAAGGCCAGATGCCACAGCCCCTATTAGTCACCTGTTTGCCAGGCCTTAACAATCTACTGGGAACTTTCCAGGAAAGCTTGGGCTCTGAGCAGGGCAGGAGGTTAATCAAGCCACCTCCCCATTCTGGGAAATCCTTTCTAAAACTATGGTTTAGAAGTCTTGCAAGCACTCAACTGCAGGAAACCAGGCTCAGAAGGCACTTGGGGCAGGACCTGAATCACCTGTAAACAGAATTGCTAATGGCTTACAGAGGAGAGTTTGAAGGGTGATGGACAGTGTTCCATGCCCACAAATCTCCAGATCCCTTTCTCACTTTATCTAAAATTCTATCTTGACTTTCACTATAAATTGCTACAGCGTTTTGGAAAGCAATAACTATACAAATTGAAAATGTCCATCTTATGACCTAGTAATATGACCTTTTGGTATGCAATCTACATAAATATGCTTGAAAGCAGAGTTTATACATATGTGGATATAAATGAATATAGAGATATAGATATACAATTAAGAGTACACTAAAGCATACTTTTAACTATAAAGAATAAGAAACAACATAAATGTCCATAATAGGGAAAGCCAATAGGATACAAATTGTAGCAATCAATATAACAGAATAAGGTCACTAAAAGAATGAGGTCTATCTAAATGTTCCAAGGTTAAAAGTTTTCCAATAATTTTTAAATGAAAAATATGCCGATGGAAGTTTTGCAATAACAGAGCAAGAATCCTGTATCTGAAATGACAGATACATTGGGGATTACACATACATATAGATATAAATAACCAGGAGGGTTTCACAAATAGTTAACTCTGATCATCTCTAAGGAAGGAGTTGACATGGGGGTACTAACAGAAGATGGTCAGTTTTAGTCCATGTGATTTTACTGTGTTTGTATTTTTGAATGCAGAATAAATTTACTCCTGCGCTCAGTGGTGCTTGTCTGTGATCCCAGCATCAATGAAATCTACTTCTCTTTATAAAAGCAGAAAGAGATTTTGATAGGAGGGTTAAAGTCACTTATGTCTCAAATAGGGTAGCCAAATACAAGAGGGCTCTATCCATGATCACTTGACAAATTCAGAAAGTAAAATAAGGGCTCCCTGAGCCCATTTCTGTTTCTACCATCTACAAGGTCTAGATGCCTGACTATCAAAGTTAGGAAGGCAAATGTGAACTGGATAACAGGGAAATATTAAGTATGATTAGACACTTTTGTGGGGACAGTGTTCTGCTATGGTCAGAGTAGGACATTTGCCCCTGGATGTGACCCCAGCCAAGTCACTTTTCCTCATTCAGATTTTGGTTTCTTTGTTACGTATAGTGAGGAGCAAACCTGTATCTATGGAGTTTCTATAAACATTTCATATTAATTTCCTTTTCTCTTTCCAAGTAATACTCGTTTATTATCTAAAAGGAATGACTGTCCTGGCAAAACCTTGGAGACAACTAGATTGTATATGCCTAAAATGCAGGGTTCAGATTTCTGTTCTGTTCTTCCCTCACTTATGAGCACCTGAGAAACTGAAAATATTTACCACACTTTAACCTATTCAAATTCTTCATATGTCTTTTCTGTTCATCCTAGTTAAAAAACAGTCAAAATGATTTCAACAAGAACCAAGTCTGACATGCTTCTCATCATTGGAGTCATTCAGAAGTGAAGGAGTCAGCAGAGCAAGGGGACGGTTAGGCAACATACTCCCTGGAGAAAAAAAAGGGGGGACCTGGCCATCCTGAGCAGGTAAGGAGACACACTCACCTGTTGCCCACAGGCAGGGCAACAATTGGCGCAATTTTCTTTACACAGAGTCAGCCTTGACAAGGTGAGGTGATGGTGATTGGCTGGCTCAGAAAACATCTCCCCAAACAGCCTAGCTTAAAAGCCTAGAATTCCACCATTAATCCTTCCAGTTAAGCCTTTGAAGGCCTCTGTTAGCATGTAAATGCTTCTCTAGGGAAGAATAATAAAATTTAATTCAAGTGAACAAACATTTACTGACAGTAGTTTGAAACCAAGCACTTGTGAGGCATAGCAGGGTATCCAAAGATGGATAAGATACTTTCCTGTCCTCCAGGAGTTGTAGTTCATGAGGTATAATAGGATGTGTTCCAAATAACCTAAAACAAGGGAGCACATTCAAAGACAAGATAGCAAGGAAGGGTGGTAGCTCATTAATTGTTATATCTTCTGTATGTTTTATCAAGAACCAGATTATAGCATCCCCTGGTGGCAGGGGGAGGGGTGCAAGGGACACTTACATTGAAATGGATAGATTCTGTGTCCCTTATTGGGAATATAACAGCTATGGGTGTTTTCTAAATGATCAGGAAGAAATAGCATGATTTGTGGAAGGTGGGCAGTATTTTATATAAAAAACATAGTTCTTTGGGAAATTGTTAAGGAAGAGCGAGGTAGAAGAGTAGAAAGAAAGATTTAGAACAAAAATAACAGACTGTGAGTATGTGCAGAAAGTGGGCTGTGTATTTAAAAGTATTGACTATGTTAGAACTTCAGAATACAATAAAAACACAATCCAAAGCAGACGTACAGAGACTCTTAAGATCTCAATAATAAAGCAGACTTTAAACTTACCCACCATGACTCAGGGAACTGAGCAGAAGAGGGGGTGGAAAGACTGTAAGAGCCATGGTAGGGGAAAATATCCAGCAGACACATTGCCCCCCTCTGCAAAAACACACAAAGCAGGGGGTGGGGAACCTGGCTGCCTCCTGTGCTCTCCATAACACCCTACCCCATAGATTCATCCAGTATGCTCACCGAGGATACCCAGTGGATTGGAGACAGGGAGGAGGGAAATGGGAATACCAACATGATATTTGCTCATACCTAATGTATCTAATTTTGGATAATAAAGACATCAATAAAATACAATAAAAAGTTTCTATCTTCTGTAGTTTAAAGTTGAGAATACAGGTCACATCTAAACTTACACATGTAAACACATAACTGAGAAAATATGACGAGTACTCCTGAGAAAAGAGACAACACAGAGTACTGCGAAGGAACAGTGAGCTCTTTTGGGTGGAGAGTGCAAGGGATGTCTTTTTTGAGCAAGAGAACTTAAAGATCGAGTAAGAATGAAGTGACCAGGTCTGAAGGTGGAACCTAGTGGTAGATTGTGTGTTTAGCATGCCTGAGCCTTGGGTTCAATCCCTGGCAATACAATGAAGAAAACAAAACAAAACAAAAAATGCAGGCAAATGAGATACCAACTCATCCCTCTAGGATGTCTATAACCAGAAAGACAGACAATAATCAGTGCTGGAGAAATGACAAATCACATTTGTTATGGTATGAAGTTAACATGATGATAGAGCTGCTTTGAACAAAAACACTTTGGCACTTCCTCAAGAAGCTAACAAATTCCATTTCTAGGTATACATCCAAAGAAAATAAAAGCATGGGCCCATATACACCTTGTACACTAGTGTTCAAGAGAGCATTATTAACAGCCAAAAGAGGATGTTAGTAATATAATGTCCATCAGTAAATGCATAAATAAGAGTGATTCTTCCATAAAATAGAAGATAATCAACAGCATAAAAGACACAAACTGACCATGCATGAACTCTGGTGAAAGAAACAGATCACATGCGGTCATATCTTGTATAAGTTTGTTTGAATGAAATATCCAGTACAGGCAAAATGACAGAAACAGAAAGTAGATTGTGCTGTGGGAGCTGAAAAAGAGGAATGGCTGGCTAGCATTTCTTTGGAAGTAATGAGATGCCCTAAAATTACACATTGGGGAAAGTTGCACACATTTATGCTTCTACTAAAACCCACTGAATTGCACATTGCCTTTAAGAGAATGAGTTTTATCATATGTGAAATATATCTCAATAAAGTATTTTTAATGACTAACAAACTAAAGAGAGTAAAAATGCAAGTAGTACTCTACTCAGAGGGAAGAGAATGTATAAGTGATCCAGAGAGAGTATATGTGGTTGGTGGGGAGAACCAAGGTCAAGGTGAATGTGGTTAGAGTGTCCAGAAAAGGGAGGGCGATGGTACATAAAAGCAAAAAGGCAGGGATAGATCAGGTGGACCCTTCACACTTGGTCTTTCGCCTCACAATAATGTAGTACAGATAGGAAGCTTCTGTGTGGCAATAAGAGAATTGGATTGATTGCTTGTCTTGGGTAGCATGAAAGAAAAAGTTCATGAAAGATGATGACCTGTTGGCATGGATCACAACAAGAAAAGGCAACAGGGGAAGATGAGGTACTGGTGGTGGGTGTGCCCCGGAGAGAATATGAGTGAGGTTAGTGAGAGGAGGATTCGGACTACTCTGGGATCACTAACCAAAATGATAACTGGGTTTTGGAAAATAGAACAACTCTGATGAGCAGAGACATTCATTCAGTACCTAATATGTTCCAGGAGCATAAAAGACCTTTTTCCCCATGCTTATGTAGTATGTGTGATGTGAGGGGTGTGCGGTGTGTGTGTAGGAAGATATGTGTGCAGATACACACATACCCTGTGCACACACTTGCAGAGGCCTAAGGAGAATACTGGGTATTCTCCTCTATCACTCTTCCATGGTGTTTCCTTGAGGCAAAGTCTTTTTCTAAACCTGGAGCTGCTGTTTTCACCTAGAGTTGCTGACCAGTGAGCCCCAGTGATTCCCTTGTCTCCTATCACCCTGAAAACTGGAATTCCAGGCACACATTGTCATGCACAGCTATTTATGTGGGTGCTGTGGATCAAACTCAAGCCCTCTCAGGCCCACAGCAAACCCACTGAGTCATCTCCCCAGCCTTGATGAAGGCATTTTATATCCACATTTCATTTAATGCTAAAAACACACAAATGATGAAGTAATGTTCATTATCCCTACAGTTTGGAGAGAGAAACTGAGCCTATAACTGCCCAAATACAGTGAGATGTTAAGTGGTAACACAGGAACTAAAATCCAGGTGTGTTGGATGCCTCATTGTCCTGTGCTATCATACTTTCAGGCTAGAGACAGAAAGAGTTTCCATATACCCCCAACTCTGATCTCTTAGTAGTGACTGCTTGCAGCACTGAGAAGAGAAAACCCTGAGCCCAAGCCCAGGCTCAGCAGGAAAAGACTGTGACTGATCAGGAATGCATGCCATGAGCACAGAAATGCAGCAATAGTGAAAATGCATGTCTTCCATTCCTGACTCTGAGCTTAGAGAACATCTGGCTGAAGGCATCAAACATGGCCAACTGTGAACGAACCATCCACACACCCAGCCATGGGTGAATCTCAAAGCGGGATGCTAAGCAAAGAATCAGAAAGATTTTTGGCTATCAACAGCCAGAAAACTTTCGTTGTAAAGTGCCAAAGAGTGAATATGTTAGTCTTTGGGGTGAGTCACTGTCACAACTACTTAAGTCTGCCAGTGTGGTAGGAAAGCAGCTATGGGAGTCTGCAAACAAATGATCATGGCAGTGTGTCAATGTGTCTATTTATAAATACTCAAATCAGAAAATCATGTTTGTTATGTTATATATTTCTTTTAAAAAAATTTTCAGCCAAGGTTTCATGTGGCCCATGCAAGCCTCAAACTCAGTATGCATTTGAGGATGACGTTGAACTTCTGATACTCCTACCTCCAAGTCTTGAAGTTCTGAGATTAACAGCATGCACCATGCCAGTTTATATAGTGCTGGGGATCGAACTCAGGACTTTGTGCAGGAGAGGCAGACATTCTCTAACTCTTCTGTTGTATCTTTTCAACCATTTGAAAAGGTAAATGCCACTTTTTACTTATAGGTCATAACATATATAACTGTCAATAAATTTAAATTTAATATTATCAATAAAATTGACAATATTTTTAAATGAGGTTATAGGCAATATTCATCAAGCAAACCACAGTGTGTAAACCTCAAAGTATATTTGTTCATTTATAAAGAAGACAGTTAGCCATCTCAGGCCAATGGTCACCTCTGGACAGGGAAGAGAGACTAGAACTTTCTGAGCTGATGGACATGTTCTTAGAGGGACACAATTGTCAAAGACCATTGAGTTGGACACTATAGTTAAACATTTCACTGTATGTAAATTTGATCATGACTGTGAAGTGTGGTCATGAACTCGAACTACTAGGAGGAGTCATTTGATGAACCTTGCAGTGACTTCAGCCTCCAGGGTGCATGAGAATATGATACAGAGAACTAAGGGCAAAATTCAATCAGGGTTCTCTCACACATGGTGAGAAAATCCACTTTCATGAGAAGCCATGGAAGTATGCCCCCATCCACATGCCTTGTTCTGCAAAGGCTCCAGCTCAGGAATAATTTCCTCACACAATAATTGGGAGATGAAGTCTGGGAGCTGGTTACAAGTGGAGCTGGGTGCAATTTGGGGAGATTTGTTACGCTCAGCTCCCTTCTAGCAATTCCAGGGGCTCAGGTGTTTCTGACCTGTTGCTTCCCATATTGTGAAAATGTACTTTATTTACTGCACTTCCATTAAAAGATGAAATCCACGAAGAGGGTCTCACAGGCCAGAAAATCACCGTTTATGTCTCCACTTATCTCTCAGCAGCATCCAAGAACTTGTCTCCTGGGAGTCTGGGATCTGGCTTCAGTAGTCAGCCTTAATGTTGCCTGGGGGTTGCCATCATTTAGGACCTCAGGGTGGGGCTTAGGCTAAGGGAAACGGGTGGTCCTGTGAAGGTGAGCAGACAACATGGGCACAGGATAAAGCAGGGCTGCAAAGAAAAGAGATGTGTGTACAGTTAGATTTTATGTAGAGCATAAACCTTGGAAAGCCTGGGAGTAGGGTGGAAAATTGATAACATGGATGACTGGAATGAGTTTTTGATCCTAAGACAAAAGTATAAGCCACACAATCTTCACCTGGGTGAATGAATCCCTGGTCCTTTGTCAGTGTAACACATCTGAGCCTAGTCAAGTCAGGATATAGTAGCTCACATGTGTGTATTGCTGACAGATAAATGACCCGAGATGGTATGCCAGTTCTTCTCCACCTCTGAGCCTTGCTCTCCCATCTGTGAAACAGGAGGAGACATTAGAGTAGTCAATTCATTCTGTCTCTAACATTCTTTTAATCCTGCTAGCTTGATGATTAACTTTGAGCAAGTAGCTGTTTCCTCTGGGCTGTGGACCTAGAACTTCCTAAAAGTCCTTCCAGATCTGGGTGTCTCTGTTGTCACTTGCAAAGAAGTCCTAGACAATTATCTTTGCTTTGCTCAGATGGCATCTTGGGTTGTAGCTGAGTGCATATCATTCTCCCAGTCACATCTTTAAGTGTTAGCAATGTGCTGGATAGGAGGATAGTTGAAGGAGGAGGAGTAGAAAGAAAGATGGGTGAAAGGTTGATTCACTAAACTGTGGTAGGATGATTATATGGACAGGTGGGCGAGAGAGAGAGTGTGTGAGAGAGAGACAGAGGGGAGGGAAGAAGTGAAGAGGGAGAAGATAAAGAACAATTAAGTACAGACAAAAGAACAAACAGAGACAGATTCAGGGAAACCTGCCCCAGGAGCTCTGATCCCTTGTTCCAAAACAGACAGCATTGTCAGTAGAGAACACAGGTCCTCATTGACAAACATTGAAGGTTGACAATGGATGATGGCAACAGGGGCTGGCCCTGAGTGTCAGTGCTGGGACAAAGGGGGCACATGGAACCCTATCTTTCCCTTCCCTGCCAGCTTTAAGTTGCTAAGGTTACCTTTTCAACTTCCTAATTAGAGAAGCTGTCACTCTTTGACAAAGATCGGGAGGGAAGAAAGAAAGAAATGAGAGCAGAGATTTCATACTTTTAGACAAGAGTGAAATAATAAAGCCAGTCCCATAATCATAAGCACTCTGCCTGCAGTCAAAGGTGACTAATGCCTGGAGATGGACTACCCTTTGCTGCTAGGTTGAAGAATATCTGGAAGCCACAGCTATCCTCAGCTAACTGGGATGTGCATGTAGACTCTGAGAGTTAGAGCAGCATATATGATGAACAAGTCAGCAAGAAGGAGACACATACTCATTCTTCTGTAAATTATGTCCAGCTAATGTCAGTAATAACAATATGGTGTCCCTGGGAAGGTCAGAAGTTAAGTCAAGCTGATGCAGTTCCCCATCTTGCACCATAGTAGAAGCTAGAATGCAGAGACAGGGATGGACCATGACTTTGTTGAGGGAGAGCACTGGCAGAGACATTAAGTGTAGTGAGGAGAAAAGGGGGTGGAGAAAGGAGGTGGAAATTGGGCTTTGTGAGTTCACCAAAACTGAAGACCTCAGATGGCTGTTTCCTCCTGATAGCAGAGCTGGCAACCCTCTCAACATGCTGCTATGTGTGGATGCAAGTTCTCAGATCCTCAACGGGCTTGGGTACCACTGAAGCACAAGGACATATAAGCCTACATGCACTGTAGTACCCTCATTGCTAAGACGTCCTTTGTGGTTGTCCTTCTGCATCAAACACTTCATCTTTTTTAGTCAAATCCTCACTCTAGGAGAAAGCAGGGAGAGATCTTTCATGGGCTCAAGACACCAATTTTATAGTAAATCCATTACTAAGTAGGGAAACAGCAGATCACTCTTACGCTCCATCTAACCCTGAAACTCACTGTGTTAGCCTAGACCTGTCTTCTGTACTCTGAGCCTCATATTCTATACAGTGTTTACCTGCTATGGTAGAATACAAGCTAAATAGGAGAACTGACCACATATCCCACCTTAGTAAATAAGCAACTAGGGGGTTTGGATTCATACACATTCTAGACTCATTTCCTTAAAGCAAAGCATCTTTCTTTCTAGAGGAGAAATTGAGTCCTCACTTCCAGACATAGCCTGGGATATGAATAGCAGACCAGAATATGGTCATCACCCCCAAGAGGCAGATCAAAGGTCGTGTAACTACTTCAGTAACTATGTTCTGTATATCAGACCTTCACACAGTCCTCACACCAGCAAGAGTTGGCTCAGAAAAGATTATCTAGCTCAGTGGTATCTCACTGTACTTCATGGAAGTCATCAGCCACTTCAGGGAAGGGAAGAAAAGTCCTGCAGAGAAGGGCTTCAGGCAAAGAAGCTGTGCTTTCCTCTGGTTCCTATTGCATGATTCCAAGTCCTTCTTAGGCTTTCCTTTGACTAAAGTAAACAGAGCTGAAACTGAACTCTTAGCCTAGAATTCAGGAGGGCTTGATCATAGTAAGAGGCCCAGCCATGACGACAAGCATTGCTCTCCACTGGCCTCTGTGTGAACTGGAGACTGTTTCAAGTCTGGTTCACAAATCCTCCCATCTGAGTATTTTGCCTTGTCTTCCCAAGTCACATAAGGACTGAAAGTCTAGCTGCCTCTCTGCCTATACCTTGCACCAGAGCCTCCAGACTCTCCTGCCCTGTGGTTGTTCCTCACACGTCTGACATCATTGGCAATAAAAGAATGTATTGCATGTGCAGAGAAACCAGTGTGGTATTTTGACAAGAGTTGGAAGTCAAGCCAAACAATAGCAAGATGAATTCTTCACTGGCTCCTACCCTGCTATTCTGGTAGCATGTATGTTCCCCTGCTCCTACCCAGGCAAAGATTAAAGGAATCTTTTCCAGTTTTCCCTGCTTCAGAAAGCACCTGTGAGCCTCATGCTTCTGCATCATGCTTTCCTTTGCTCACAATCTAAAAGCAATTTAATTTCCTATATGAAAGAAGAAGCCATGAAAGCTGGCAATTGTGGGTGGGGGGGAGATCTTTTTCAAAGCTTCCTTATTGACTACAAAGCAGTTTCTAAAGGTAGCGGAAGTCCCTCCCAAGGCACTTGAAGGAGATGGGAGCATACAGGCCTAATTGCATTATACTGCAGTTTGACCAAGCAATCACTAATTTTATTACAGGGGAAAAAATAAAAATGACAGAGGCATATTTAACTCATCCCTTCCCTTACTAGCTTATGGGACTCAGACCATCAGCTGGAGAGAAATGGAAATCAAGAATTCTCATGGATCATTAAGAAAATTTTTTGTGTGTTCTACAACCTTCCCTAGGTAGCAGAATGGGGTTTCAGCACAGTGGTCTTTTGTAACACCAGCCATTCACCACTCTTCTCTGCTAGTCTACCTTGCCACTTTAAGACAGGAGGGAAGAGTATGCTTAACTTAAAAATATGCATATTCTTTCATTCTGTAAATATTTGCTAATTGTGAACCAATCCTTGTGCATCAATTCCTTTCTAGTTGCTGGGACAAAAGAAGTGAGTAAAAGCAGGTTGAGGAAGGAAAGGGGTTTAATTCATGTTACAGTCCCAGCAGGTATAGTCCAACATGATGGGCGGGAGCAGAAGCAGGCTCACACAATCACATCAACAGAGAGGTAGAGAGAGGGGGGAGGGAGAGGTATAGATAAACACTAAGGGGTGAAGAGACGTAACACCTCAAGGTCCATTCCCAGTGCCACACTTCCTCCAGGAAGACTCCCCCTCTTAAAGGTTCCACAACCTTCCCAAACAGTGCCATAAACCGTGGATTAAGTATACACACATGAGTCTTTCTGGGCCATTTTTACCTCCAACCCACCACAGCCTGTGAGAAGCACTGGGTATGTATCCCACATTGAACAAAGCCAGCAATGTCTCTGTCCTTGAAAAGTCTGGTCTAGAGAGCTGTAGGACAATAAACAAGAACTGAGAGACTAAAGGGAGGTCTGTAGAGGCTTTACAAACATGTGACAATGAACGAATATGGTGTTGTGGGAGGGAGGAAGGGGAATGTGGGGGTGTATGAAGATTGGATGGACAAGAAAAGCCACTGAGAAGCCTGTAGGAGGTGAGGGAAGAGTAACACAAGCTCAGGCAAAAGTGGTCAAGGCCAGTGTGGACAATGGCTCTCCACCCAACTGTACCCTTGTATCACTTAAATCACAAGGAAGGTCACAAACAAAAATGACCAGTTTGGGGTCCAAACATTCTTTACTCTGATTTGAATGGTCCATATTCTATGGCTTTTCATTTGGGAGCTTTATGCTATATATTGCTAGATAAATTGTAGGTTTACAAAAAAATAATGCTGGAAAATTACATTCCACCTCTTCCTTACCACAACCATTTCTCCCATTATTTATATCTTATATGAAGGTGGTACATGTGTTACAACTGAGGAGCTAACATTCATACATATTCATTAACTGAAGTCCACGGTTCACATTAGGACTCATTCTGATGGTGTACAACCTATGGATTTTGACAAATACATAAAAATACATGTCCATCCTAACTATGTCATACAGAAAGTTTCCCTGCTTTAAAAGTCTTCTGTGTTATGTCTGGCCATTCTCCTCTCACTCTCCATCCCCACTTATGACATTAACTGATCTTTTCTTTGTCTCCCATAGCTTTGCCTTTTCTAGAATGTCACAGAGTTACAATCACAGTGTGTGGCCTTTTCAGATTGGGTTCCCTCAATTAGTAATGTGTTTTGAAGGCTCCTTTATATCCTTATTTGTATAACTGAAAAAAACATTCTATTGTTTCGATGTACCATGATTTGCTTATCATTCACCTATTGATGGACATTTTTGTCCTTTCAGATATTGACAATTATGAAGAAATCTTCTATAAAGAGTCACTTTCCTGGGGCATGAGTTCTCCACTAACTTGAGTAAATATTAAGAAATAAAACTGTCCAATCGTATGGTAAGAGAACATTTTATAAGAACCTGCCAAGTTGCTTAACCCTAATTATACTGATTTAATTGCTTTGGGGTAGATCCCATATCCTTGTTTTTTAAAGCCTCTCTAGTGCTCTAAATTAAGAAGTATAGCTGAGGTTGCAAACCTTAGATGTCTTGATAAAGGGTCATATATGTCACTATAGGAGCAATGGGAAGTCCTCATGAATGAGCTGAAGCATAAGGAAGCATGATTCTATAAACCATTCCGGCAGCATGTGAGTAGGAACCAGGAAAGGCTGGGTGGAAAAGAAGAGCAAGGGAGAGTCTAAGACCAACTAGGAGATTACAGAATTACAGGGCGCACTTGACTGGAACTTGTACCACGGTAGAGATAGAAAGAAATGGGTGGGTTCAGAACAGGTGCTGGGAAGCAAATCAATAAGTTTAGATGATAGGTTACATGTTGAAATGGAGGAAACAAAGAAAGAAATTCAAGGATGAAAAGAGATACTTCCAGTTCCACTCCAGAGGCAAATTTAAATGCACCCTGGAGGCAGGCCTGGAAGGATTATCACTGATCACTGTCTTCCCTTTTCCCTCTCCTCCATCACCTTTTATGCTTTTGTTTGTTTGGTTTTTGAAAGAATAGTTCCTCTTGACTTGGTATAAATTATATACATATATAATTTATATGTGTGTGAAAATTCATGTCTGTGTGCTTATATGTGAATATGGGTGCACACATGCCACGACAATAACGTGGAGGTCAGAGGTCAGTCTTCACAACACCTCATTTTACGCAGGGTTCCTAGCCCTAGATTCTTGTTGCACTTGTCAGGAATTGATGGAAATTTTTCTTGTCACCCCCCCCATGTCACTGTCAGTATCCATGTACCACTCAGGTCCTGGTGAGTGCTTTAGACACTAAAATGTGCTTCCAGTCCCTAAAGTGCTACGTGAAAACCCGTTTCACCCAGGACCCTAATTGGGTGTATGTGTTTATGATCAAACTCATCTCATTCACTCGTACCAAAGAGATACCTGTCATTCTGGTGATAGATCAGCATGTCCACATTCCTTTAGTTTTCAGCTGTAATTGTGGATTGCGATTTTTGACGGATGCTCTCTTAATAGGCTTTATCAGTCTTGCAACTTTTTTTCTGAAACTCCCCAGCAGCTGTTTTCACATCCTGAGGAAAGTAGCTGGCGATGAACAGTGTGAGAGTAGCAGAGAAGGGTAAGAAGAGGAGCAACTGGAGCCACAGAGAAAGAGTGGAATATTTAGTAGAACAGAAAGCAGACTTCCAGGTCCTCTCTACCAGCTGTTGTCAAAGAAACAATACCACACCTAGAGTCAAGTCAGTGTGGTGGCTTGAATGCAAAATGTCCTCAGTAGTAGCCAGTGTTTGTGATTAAGTCTCCTACTAGGTTCTCAGCCTGAGGAACCTTTGGAAGGTGAAGCCTTCCTGGTGGAGGTGCAATGCTGGGGACGAGGGTGAGGCTTGAGTTTCAATCATCTAGTGTTAGTGTGTGTGTTCAGAGCTAACTCTCTCTACTTGCCTTTCTCCCTCAGCTCTAGATGTTTGATAAAATGTGCCAGTCTCCTCCAATTTGATGAAGCTTCTCAAAATTGTAAGCCAAAAATAATCCTTTTCTCCCATTCACTGACTTTGTTTAGGTGTTTTGTCCCAGATATGAAAAGGTAATTGCTGCAGACAGGTTCAATCTTACAGATGATAAAGACATGGTCAAAGAGGCCTCTAGGGACTCACTCTCAGGGCATTCAGAATCCCACTGGATGTCTGTCTATATGGAGAGGCAAGACACGTTAAGAGTAAAAAAAAAAAAAACTGGGGAGATAGCTTAATGGATAAAGTGCATTCCTTGTAAGCATTAGGTTCTGAGTTTGATCCCCAGTACTCACTCAAATGCTGGGCAAGGCATTGTGTGCCTACACTACACCAGAGATTCAGGATTCATTGGAGCTCACTGGCTAGGCTAGTCTAGCCCAATTGGTGAGCTCAAGGTCATTGAGTGACCCTATATCTAAAAGAGGTGGATAGTGTTCTTAAAAATGACACCTGGTGTGTTTCTCCAGCTCCACATGCATGCTCACACACACACACACACACGCTCCCGCAAATGTACAAACACATGTGTACCCATAGTACACACACCAAAAAAAAAAAAACCTGAGTAATAAAAAAGAGGGAAAGATTCTAATAAAGACTGAGAGGAAAAATATAAAAGAAGGGAAAACTGAGGAAGACAAGAGGAGACACCGATGGGGGAGAGAGAGGGGAAACTGTGAATTCCATTTGCATGCACTTGCTCATAGGAGAGTATTCAGGAGTTCTCTCTCAAAGAAACACTCATAAATCTTCCATGAAACATCCATGGAAGCTCAAACCTGTGCGTTCATGTCAGAGAGTTCCATCTGCACTTGTTTTGCAGAAACTAAGAGCTCCTGGGGTCACTGTTCCTAAGACCCAGCTGCTGCAGTAAGCAACTCTGGAATGTGTGGGAGGGGGGAGGAGGTAATGAAAAATCAAAGCATGGGTTAGAAATGACCCAACAAGTGCCCAGAATTCCTCCTGATGAGTGTGATCTATTAATAGATTCAAATAATATATCCCAGAATATGAAACATATTAGACTTTGAAAATGAAATCTTGATATAATATGTGGATTAGCAAACCTCAGTGTTTTTAAAAATTAATTGTTTTGAACTTCTTCCTTAAAACTAGATCTTATCCTACAAATTATAGCCATTTTCACAAAAGTCACTTCTACCAACATTTATGGGTGCCTGTTCAATAAGATACCCTGGTCTAGGCATTAGGAGACAGAAAGGACAAAACTTGTTCAATGTCCTCAAGGACCTCATAGATGGGACTGACCAACAGAGCTTTCTATAATGACAGATTCAATTTATGACTGTGTGATTCAATATGGTAGCCATTGGCCATCTCTGGCCATTACTAAGAATTAAATTGTGTAAGCAAAATTTAAAATGCAATTTCCTAGTCAACCCAGGTACAGTGTAGACACTTATGCTTATGTCTACCATGTTGGACCTGTGTCCCCACCTGTCCCCAAGATGAAATAAGAGATGAACATTAATATTTTATTGGAAGAGTATGGGCCTAAGAGAGATATGCATGAAGTAGCCTAAATAAACTTGTTTAATGCTCAATTAGGATAGGAAGGAAAGTAGAAAACAGAATCAGCAATGTAAGTTTCCATGAAGAAAGTAGCTAATAAAAAATGTATTTCTACCAGTAGAAATGTATGTGGGAAAGGGCATCTTGACAAAGATGTTCCTGGGACAGGATAAAAGCCCAATTTGGCTGAGATATAGGCAGAAAATTGTGAAGGAGAAGAATAATATAGTTAGGATTGGTCCTTCTGTGAAGGACACAAAAGCTGGGGAACCTGTTATTAATCCTAAAAAAGGTAGAGAGTTATGGAAGATTCCAAATAAGGGACAACAACCTGTAGGGATGATTCTTTGGGCAGCATATGAAGTATTTACTTGATGACACAAGGACAGTCTTACAAGAAGCTGGGAGAGAGATGTTGCACCATGAGGAGGGAAGGACAGGGAGGGAAGAGGAGCTGCTATTGGGATCCAATATAGAAGGTGAGATAAGAGCTTCATTTTGCCCAAAACATGATTGACATCTAAAAATCTATCACTGTGGAAGGCATATCCCTGAAGTCATTTCCTGATGCAATATCTTTGCAGAGGAAGAATAATCCTAGAAAAGTGGACTGCATGTGCCATACTGTCAAATCATATTGTTGGATTCGTCCTCCCAGTGATACCTCTCCCTCATAAGCCTCCAGGACAAGGTCCCTGAGAATTTACTAAAAGAAAGGTATCAGGGAAAGGAGAAAAATAAGATGCAGAGGAAAGGTAATTTAAAAGCATGTGCTGGAGAAGTCAAGACAAATTCCAAGCCATTCCCTGCTGGAGGAGATCTTATGGGGCAAGACATCCCCAAAATGGATTTTGAATTATACTATGTACCTTATAAAGCAGGCGATTCTTGGGAACATACACACATGCACACGCACATGCTCACGTGTGCGCACACACTCACACAGGCATGTGCACACATGCAAGCCCTCACACATGACCTTCCCATCACTTCCCCACCTCTCCCCAACAGGGAAGCATTCTGGGAAACCCAGTGGAGGTGAAAGAACACAGTCTCAACTTCAGGTAAAGTGTTGACCTTCTTTGGGCCTTGACCTCTCTCTTTGCGTCAAGGAGCTGGTCTGTAAGAAGTCTGGGGTTCTGAATTTGGATCAGCTGGGGAAAATGGTATGAGGACAGGCCTAACTATAAATATTCATAAAATGATATGCAAGGATAGGAGGTGGAATGTGGTAACAGGAAAGAAAGCGAAAGGAAAAAAAAAACCCTACTCTTTTGTGGTCAGAGGTAGGGAAAAATCCTTCCTAAGGTTTACTTATTTTTGAAAATATTTTTAAAACCTGCTTCTGATCAAAAAGATATGTGTTTTATTCATGGAGCACAGGAAGTATCTTCTGAGAAGTGGCTATGACAAGTCTAACATGTCATGTACTCCCCACTTCACATCAGGGTCAGGATGCCACCCCAAAAATAGGGTATATAGGCAGCAAGTACAATGAAGCCTTAAGATCCCAGGGACTGAGGTCCTGTCTCATCTCCAGGGTTGTTCTTTCTCTGCTTGAAATCAGTGTTTGAGGCAATAATTTTGGGGGCTCCACCATTCAGACTTCTTAGACTTGATGTGTCTGTAAACAGGAAAAATTTCAGAAGTATTTCGTTTTCCTTCCCACCCTATCCTGTCCTGTGTCTCTTTCTCAGGCTCACAAGCCATAAGTGGACACGGTAATGAAGCACCTCCTCTCCAACACCATAAGCACATTTCCACTAGGTGAGCTGTATGTTTTACAGGAGCCACTTTATTCCCCAAACCTATTTATGCTCATTGTGTTTTATACAACTTTAAATTTTAATGATATACAGTTAAAATTAAAAATTTATGAGCATCCAAAGAAAGTGTTTTCTATGAAGAGTAAGTTGATTTTACTATAAAAATTAAAACCAAAGTCACTTCAATATTGCTAGCGAGCTAGGTCAGGTATGACAACTATAAAAATTTAGAAAGGAGTCATAAACTCTGCAAGAATGACTTGGCAGGCTGCTTTAAGTCCTCAGTCTCCTTTAATGAAACCAACATTGGAGATCATCTTTGGTGCATTATGAGCATGGTTTATGCTAGAACAATGGCATACAGCTACAGTCAGCTGACCCAAACTCAAATCAGAAGCCTTAGGCTTGCATCCAAAACTTGGCAAATGTAGGCACATTTATGTATTTCATGTTAAAATGAAATGTTTAAGGTGCATCTATTATTTTTATGGTACTCTGCTTTAATAGACTTTCTAACTGACCAACTGCCAACACACAAGGCGTCAGAAATGAGGGATCTAAGGTACCCAAATCAACCTAAAACCAAGTAACTTTCCCAAGAATAATCTTTCTTCCCACTCAAGTGAAAAGTTTAAGGAAGGAAAAGAAAAGCTTTATTAATCATAATAAATACTGTGCCAGAACGAAAGAGATATCCGCCCCCAACTCCTGATAATTGGTCCCTTTCTATCATTTTTCTTGATCAAAGTGCAGTTTTTTTTCTTTTTTATGTCTTGAAACAGAAGAATCATATCCTCTGTCTCCATAATATATACCCAGAAAGAAGGTATGTTTACCTTCTTTCTGGGACAAATAGACAACGAGAAGCAGATTAAGAAATGAAAGGAAAAGGGTTTGCTTTGCTTATAGTGTCAAGCAGAGCAAGTTTCATCACTGTGGGAAAAGCATGGCACAACCCTGGATCAGCAGGGAGGAAGAACCGCAAGCTGGACTGGATGTAATCTCAAGGCCCATGACCAGGGGCACATGTCTTCCACCAGGGTCACCTCCTAAAAGTTCCCAACTTACCTGAACAGTGCCAGCAACTGGGAAATAAGCAGTCAAACACATGAGTCTATAGAGGACATTTTACGTGCAAACCACCTCTGTATCTCTCATGTAACTATGCTCACATTTGCATGGGTGAATGTTATGGTATGGCTGTGAAATGTAACCCACAGGCTCATGGGTTGGAACACTTCATCTCTACTTGCTGGAACTATTTGGGAACTAAAGGAACCTTGAGCTGAAGGAAGTGGGTCACTGAGAGCAGGCCAAGTTCTGCCTGAGTTCTCTGCTTCATGGTCCATTAAGATGTGAAAGAGCTGCACTACAAGCTCCCTTGGACACTGCTTCTTCATCCACCCCGTCTTATCCATGCTGATGGTCTGTAGAGTCTGAAGTGTGAAGCAAAGCAAACCTCTCCTCCTTTAAGTTACATCTGTCAGACATTTAGTCACAGAAATGAGAAAAGCTAATACAATGCCTAAGTGTGTGTGTGTGTGTGTGTGTGTGTGTGTGTGTGTGTGTGAAGTAATAAATATGACTCACATAATAATACCTGGAGGAAATCTAGATGTAGTTTCTGGGGCCCAGCCATATCAAACTAGCTTTGTAAAGCTGGCTAAATACAAACCATATGGTAAGCTTTCTCCTATTGTATAGCCTCTGCAAAACATGGCAGAAGTGATAGCCATCCAGTTCCCAATGTCTTGCATATGAAGAATGAATGTCAACACTGCAGTTTCAGCCCTTGCAAAATCATCTTTACAAAAGCTATGGAAACTTTTGTTCAATGAAATTAAAATCCCAGTGTCATGGGCAGATAAAAGTGGAACATTTCTTTGGCTGAAGTCCAGAGCAACACATATTCCTCTGATTTAACGTGGAACCCAGTCTAAAAAGCCAATGTTATAAGGATTTTTAAAAGTCCATCCATATCCTGGAACTGCCTGAAAGACTCTTGTAGGGTAACCTTGGAGGAATCCCTTCCCCTTTGTTACCACATCAAAGATGAGAGATTCTTCCAGGACATTATGTGTCCCATATTCCAAAAGGATCCCAGCATGCTAATTATCCTGAGGACCTCTGAGGCAGAACCAACTTCGGGGAGATGCCAGTTTTTATTTCCTTTATTTAATATTCCTGAATTACATGAATTTGTTACAACAAGCTTATGTTTCTTGTGTCAAAATTACAAATTAAGGTTAGAAATTCAATAAACTTATACACACAAGCTGCTACAGTGGTGGATATTAAATAGAAATGATGTTGAACTTGAAAACTTACAAACTAGCAAGAGAGACAACCATAATATTTCCTTGATAAGGCAGACTGCTGCACTGAATACACAGAATACTGAAGAAAGAACAATTTGAGGGAAGCCAGGAACATGATCTTAGAGTCAGGGAATGGACATGCCTGTTAGAATTTAAAAGAAGGTACTTAGGAAGCAAGACAGACATTTTTAAAAAAACAGATTTGTGTGTGTGTGTAAATCTAATAAATAAATAAGTCAATCCAATTTAAATTTAGAGGACCATAAATATCTCTCCATAAATATCATAAATACCATAAGTATCACTCCATATCTGAGTGGGTCAATATTCCCTGGTGTATAACAGGTAAATTTAGATGGTAGTGAATGAATTTTTTACACTTCCAAGAGTTATGTGCTTACCTTTTCAGGCCATCTTCACTTTATACCATTATTTTGGATTTCCATTCATGACAGTGATACAAACTTTCCTTTTCAAAATATATATGCCTAATCCCATTTATTACATGACCTTGTATAATAGACTTGATCTCTCTGAAGGGCCATTTGTTTATTAGTAATATGGAGATAGTAAAAATACTCACATGGAGAGGCATTTTGTAAAGCAAAATATATAAATGTTATTATCCTAATGGACTTAGGGATGCTTGCATTTCTGACTCAGTACAGGGTCTGAGATGGAAGAAGCACTTAGAAATGCCTGAAACAACTTAGCTTCATACAAGGACACCAGGGTCATCAGGTGAACTGGTTTAGTAGTCTAGGAAATGTAAATAAAACTTATTATCCATGTTAACCTCAATTGACTGGTAGTTACTGATGAAGCTATAAATTGAGAAGAAATGTGAAGCTGTTTTAAAGAGACTGATTAGCAATGTCTGTCATGGATTCAGAAGTGGAGGGTGACAGCATGACCACACAGATTTTCAATTCGTCATCCATGTATTCTTTATTTACTCAGTGTCAACTGAATGTTGGGCCTAGCTCCTGGCACCAGGTATTCCAGGAGCAAAGAAGGCAGGATGATTTCTCCTCTGACAGAATATCCTATGTAACTCAATTCCTCCCCAGCTTCCTGAAGGAGATCAGATTCTGACGGGTGTTTAATCTTAACTAAGGCCCAAAGAGGAACTGCCTTTTATTAGAAGTTACACAGCAAGTCAAAAAGAGAAGTAGAGTCCAAGGGTTACCTCCAAATCCCACAACTACATGCTTCCCAGACTAGCCAACCTGTGCAGCTTCCTAAGCTGTAAAACAGCCCATACAGAGCTCTCAGCCTTCCCACCTACTGTCCCTCAGAGGGGAAGAGAGACTGATTTAGTCTGCAAGCAGGGAGGCAGGTGAACTCCTACAAGGCCTTTGGGTTTTGCAGTAATGTTTTAAAGAGACCAGGAGAACAAAGAGAAGAGAGAAGTGGAAAGAGGGAGGAACAGTAGCAGGCCCATTTTTGGCAGATAGGTAATTGATTACTTTAAGTGGTCAGCTTATCCAGTCTCCCTCCCTGAAGAAAGCAAAAGAGAAAAGAATTTAAGAAGGTTCCCTAACAAATTAGTGTGAGCCTGGGCTTGAAATCCCCAGTCTCATCTGGATTCAGAGTCAAGGGTTTTCTCTTCACAAGCCCCAGGAAGCAAGTGGGTTGGAAAAGATCAAGAATAGTGTATCTGAGACCGCAGCTCCAGCCTCAGAAGTTCTCCCGGGGACCCCTCTCCTTCCAGGGCTCCTGCAGGGGCCTTAGAGCTGTGAAGAACCTCCAAGGTGACTTGGTTTAATCATATCCAACTAGGGATGGGGACAGCCCAGAAAAGAAGAGAGTTAAATAAGATTCCTAGCTCATATCAACCTGACAATGGGATCCATGAAGACTATCCACAAGGCTTCCTTTGGTTCTCCTAGACTTTTTCCAACTGCAGGGAAGGTAGCTGGTATTGAGCATTAGGCTGCAGCCCTACTTACTTGTGTTTAGCAAACACATAGGGGATGTTTACTACTGGGATCCTCCTCCTCATCAAAAGATCCATAGTCCAACACAATGACGTTTAGATCTAAGGTGGTGTGAGCACTCACTTCCCATCCTACCAGCTGCACTCAGGACCGACTACTATGTGATGTGTCCTGAATGTATGCCTCAGGGAGTAAGAAGGTAAAGAAAGCCCCTTTCTTCCTGAAGTGCTCATCAGTGGTATGGGAAGAGGCATGCTACTTTTGTGAGGGAACAATTCATGAAGGAGGTCATTCTTGAGTTTTGTGAGCAAGGAAGATGGTGGAAGATGACCACAGAAGAAAACAATCATTTCAGATTTTGTGGATCTTGACAAAGAATTCAAATTTTATCCTAAGAGTCACTGACAGTTTTAAACAAGGGAGTAGCAAAAACCAATTTGCTTCCTAAAAAAGAATATCTAAATTCTCTATGCAGCAGGGGTTGGCTATCTCCTTCAAAATGAACAATTGGTAAATATTTTAAGCTTTGCAGGCCAGATAATTTCTGTAGCTACAACACTGCTGCTGAAGAGTGTCAACCACACACACACACACACACACACACACACACACACACACACACACACCCCGCACAGCACAGAAACATGTGAATATTGCAGTCAGTCCTCCAGGAAGCTTCATTCATGGGCCCTAAAATCCGAGTTTCATATGGCTGTCCCATACCAGAAAATGTTTTTATTTCTTCTGATTTCTTTCAACTACTTTAAGTTAGTCAGCTTATAGGTCATACAAAAACAAAGAGAGGGCTGAATTTGGCCCATAGGCCATGAACTGCACTCCACAAAGAAAAGAAAGGAGATTGCAAAAAAAGCAGACAGTCTAATTGGGAAAATAAATGGTGTCTTGTATAAAAGTTACAGCAGCGGGAGCTATGAGACATGAATTTTCCAAATTCATTTTCAAAGGACAACCAAGAGACTGATGGACAAATCAGGATGCGAGCAAGTGAAGGGATGGAGTGATTTTTTAGCTTGGATAACTATTTGAACACCTGAGATGAGAGATGTGAGTGAAACATTTGTGGATTGCATTAAATGCATTTTTTTCTAGGACAAAATATCCAACTGACCAGGGACAGGGAAGAGGGAAATAGGGGAAGTGGAGCCATCATCGCATTATTCCCTTATTAAGTGTATCTAATTATGGATAATAAAATAATAATAAAAAATACTTGACCAAGATCCGTTTAAAGGAGAAAAGGTTTATTTCACTGGAGATGTCAAAGTTGCAATTCATCATGGTGGGAAAGGCATGACAATAGATCTTCAGGCAGCTGGTCACATTCAGTCCACAGTAAGGAAACAGAGAGTGGTGAATGCTGGTGCTCAGCCAACTCTCCTTTTTACACAGTCCAGGACCCAGCCCATAGCATGTGCAGCCCACAGTTACAGTGGTTCTTCCTGGTTCTTCCCACCTAAATTAATCTAATCTAAGTAGTCTTTCACAGACATGCCCAGCGGTTTATCTAATCTATATAATCCCTCACAGGTGATTTTAAATTCTGTCAAATTCACAATCAATATCAACCATCTTAGGTATCAGCTAAACATGAGCAGTGTGTTCCCCAACAGGAGGAAGAAACACTGGGTTCTTAAAGTTTCCATGTAAAATACACCATGTTCATGTATCACTCAGCCAATGTAGCAAAGTTATCAGTCATCATTGAAAATTCAGCCAACCCCAAAATTCTGTATTTTTATTTGCTAGGTATAGCAGTCCTCCCATGAAGGTGGAGGTATTCAGAAGGAAAAAAAGAATAAGTATAAAGGAAGAAAAGGCTCCTTGGAAGAAGCAATAGTGTGGTAACATTTAGGAGTTTCCAGGTGAATCTGCGAAGTTGTTTTTAGGAGACAGAAGCGGATTCTCAGTCAGGATTCAGAAAATCAGCAATGTGCGTGTCACTGCTGAAGATAGTGCCTGGTGTGACATAAAGTGCATCAAGAGTTCGGCTGAAGGCATTCACAGGGGCCACATCCCAGAAGTCTTCCAGGGACCTGTCACAGAGTCAGCCCTCAGCCTTCAGCACTTCTAGCCTTGAGGTCTTAGTCTGGAAGGAGATTTTGATGAGATGCTAACTTTAGGGAAGACTGAGTCAAATAATTTCCCTTGTACAAATCCCAGGAGCCCTGGTGACTGCTGCTGACAGTAAAAGATTCACAGAGAGTCATTCAGGTAACTGGAGCAAAGGCTGCAGAAGGTAGGCATGCAGCCTCTCACCAGAACCTGTGTAGAGGGCCAGAAAGCGGGTCAAATGATTGGCTCTGATAAATAGGCATCCCACTTTTGACACCAGGCTCTCACTTAGCCATGCAAATAGACCAGGCATTTTCTGTGCCTTTTTTCACCACCAGGCCGCCTTCCCTCCTCCACCCACAGCCACCACTGAAATGATTCCCCCCACCCCCACACACACACACCCTGAATGCAGTGATTACTGTGACTGGAAATCTCCTTACTGCTGATTCTGCTAATGGAAATATTCCTTCCCTTTTTGGCTGCTTGCAAAGCCATTCCTGACTTCCCTGGATGCCTGAGAGTAAGGCTCTGTCAGCTGCCACCACCAGCAGGGAGAAGAATGTCTCCTTCCCCCACACATGACTCCAATACCCAATGGTCTTAGACTCAGTGATTTAATGCTCCCCTGCCAAAACTGTCCTCAGCCAACCCCAGAACTCCCTTTCCTCCCTCCCCCACCTTCCCAGAGCCAGCAGAGATCAATGGCTAGTTTCATCCTTTTGTGTCTTATTAAGGAAGGGAAGAGGGAGGGAGGGAAGACCCATAAGTAGAGCATGCTAGAGTGGAAAGAGGAGAAGGGGAAGGAGAATTCGCATCCATTATTTATTCACACTTCCACCTCCTTCCATCAAAAAGGATCCCAGGTGGCAAAGAGGAACAGAGCACAAACTGTGCCAGATGCTGTGCTAGGTGCTCTGCACCCAAGGTCTCAATGAGGATTATTCATCTTAGTGAGAGCAAAAATTCTCCACAGTGCTGGGTCCTGATCAAAATTTAGCTTATGGAGAGCTCACTTAGCGAGGTATGCCTGCAACCTAGAACTGTGATCACTACGTACCCTCTACTTCACTGATGGGCAAACAGGGTCTCAGAGAGATGGCATGTCAGTCCTAGGTTATACCTGAGGGCCCTGGAGATTTCATCCCAGAGTTTGGGTGCTCATATCTGGCTTGGGTTCACTTCAACTGAGTTAGAAGAAGACCTGGGTTAGTGTCTGGATTTTGTTTTTTTATTTGCTGTGGGACTTAAAAAACACACTCCTCTTGGCTACCTCAGTGAAAGTTTTGGTCTGGAACTCAGATATTAATCTATTTATAATGTTCTAGATGAGTTTATATTGTTTACTTGGAGTTTAACAGCATAATAATATATACAATATTTTATAAGTGCTACATACTTCGTATTTTCAAGGTGAGAAACAAACAAACGTGGTATAACACTGCTAAATAATATACAAATTCAACAAAATTCAGATTTGGAGTTGCACAGAGAACTGTCAAGTAAGTGCACTATATCAGTTACTTTCTCGTTGCTGGGACAAAATAGCTAAATGGAAGCAGTCTATGGAAGTACAGAGTTTTAGTTTTCTTACAGCTTTGAGGGCAAGTTTCATCATAGTGGGGAAAACATGGCAGGAGCAGACAGGCAACATCACGTATTCACATTATCAGGAAGGAAACAGAGAGCGTAACAGTTACAAATGGGACTGGGCTGTGATATGCCAAGGTTTCTCCCCAATGGCACACTTTATCCAGGAAGACACCACGTCCTAAAAGTTATACAGAGCCAGAAGAGGGGCTGAGGTGCTATTGAGTCAGACAATGGCAGCACAAAATCAAAGTCCTTAGTCCCATGGCCTGTGAAACTGTAATACCCAAGTTCCTTCCTGAGAAATGTCTACAGCTTCTTGGCAATGAGAAGAGGAAGAGATAAGAAGTAAAGGGTTCATCAAGGAAACTAAAATTCAAGAGCTCTTCTAGTTCTGTGTAGCTAGAGAGAACACAGGTAGAAGAACCATGCAGAACTGGGTTTGAACCAAGCTTAGCTGAATAACAGCTGTGTAATCTCAAGTCTGTTCATCAACTCCTCTGTGTCATGGTTGCTCACTTATATATACAAGCCTCTTCAGTGATTCAACATTGTGGAAATCATAAAATGGAATAAGTGATGTACCACAGCAGTGCCTAGAGCATAACCAATATTCAATAAATCATCATTTTCTCTGGGGTGATAGAGTTAGTTACTTTCCTCTCAGGATTTCCACTTCTTCCACCCCTAGTTACTCAGCTTCCCTTCCCTAAGTTGAAAGGAAGACATATTGGATTAGGAGTTAGTAAATAGTGAACCTGGCATCTGTTCTACCACTGACTTGATGTTGTTAATGTGAATTCCCCATTTTTACACAGAAGTGTTTGGGGTAGAATATGTCCAAAATTATTTCCGCCTCTGATTCCTAGAACATGATCTCATCTCCCCAGATAATTAATGTCTTCTGATTTGGCTCAGTACACAGGATCTAATCCTAAATTTGGCTTACAAGCTTCTCAAGATAAGGTCTTCCTGCAAACCAGTACTATTTTCTCTAATCAAACTGGTCTCATCACCCATTTTATATATCCCCCACATGCAAAGGTAAAGAAAATGGCTCTGCTAGCTCAGAAGAGGGAAGGTCCCATGGAAGAGGTGGTATACAAACTTATCCTTTGGGGAGGAATGAGAAGTGGGTTTAAACACCTCTCTTGTTTTGCCCAGTATGGTTTCTAGAATGAGACTTGGCATCCACGAGGTGCTGTTATCTAGAATCTCCTGTACACTATGATGTGCTTTATAAATACATAGGAAATCACTGCAGGACGCCTAGTGGCTACTTGTGTGCTGCACAGGGAAGAAGAAAGACAGGTGAGGTAACTCATGAGTAATGTGAGTTCTACTGATCTACTCTAAGCCACCATCCTTCCTCACCTAAAATAGTTCCTCCGAGTCCTTCCTGCATCCATCCCTACTTCTCACAGAGCAGTGTGTAATTCTTTTGAAATGCAAGTTAGATCTTGGATCTTTTATGCTTAAAATCCTGTAAAGCTGTCCACTGCAGACAGAACCAAAGTCCAAATTCTGACAGTTGTCTGTACAGCTGTGTAGGACTCGGCTCTATTCTACCCCTCACTAACTCCACTCCTCCTGCGCTGTACTTCCTGTTGACCCTTGGACAATCTAGGTAAATGCTTGAGTTAGTCTTACTGAAGTGGTTCTCTGCCTGAAATATTCCTTTTGTGTGTTTCTTGTCTAACTCCGCTTCATGAAGTCTTTGCTCCAATCTCACATTTTCAATAAGCTCCTCTCTCTCTCTATTATACTTGATATTAAAAACAAGCTCCTCATCTCAGAAATTCTGAATCTTCTTCCCCTCTTTTATTTATTTCCTTTGATACAGAACTTATCTTTTCACATACAATAGATTTACTTACGTTTATTATTATTGTTCTTGGATAATAACACAAAAACCTGCATGTATAGACAGAGACATAAGCATCCTGAATGCAGGGGTCTTTGCTATATGTTCTGTTATGTATTCTAAGCTCCTAGAATAGTGCCTTCCATGCAATATGTGGCCTCATGCATCCTATAAAAACTGGCTCCTATCATAATGGTCTTTACAGTGACAGTGGCACCAAGTGCCAGAGTGTTCGATGCCAGTGCAAAGAGGTCACGAATGGCTTCAATGACAAACTGACACTTGAATTCAATCTTGAGAGATGAAAAGAGATTTTTGTTCCAGGAGCTGGTGAAGCAGTTGTAGAATGAAAAGGAAGGTTTCTTATTGTAGGTCAGTTAGAACGTGATCATGAGACCTGTACTACAACAGGGAGTATAAAATTCATACTAAGAACGAGGAACTGCAAGGCGACAAGGACTATAATCAGATTTGGGCTTTTAATGAAATCAAGTACAGAGGATAGATTAGCTAGGAGAAGCTGAGGGGTAGCTAGACCAATAATGCATTTACTGATTACATTGTAGCAGAGAGAAGTGTTGCTCAGACCAACATTGTGGATGGAGTAGTTACTTCTCATAGTTAAAACCTCTGGTTTGTAACATATAGCAAGCAGCTATGTCAAATTTCAGCTCAATAACTGAGTTGTTTTGGAGTTCCATTATGCTAGTAAGTACGCTACCATCATTTTAGTCATGCGCCTTACATTGTGTAGACACCACCCACCCTTTTTACACTTAGTAGGAAGGTCTTCCTGGGGACTACCATCAAAGAAAAGCTCTGCAGACAATACAGAAAAGCCAATGAAAGGAGCAAATGCATGAGAGTAGAATGAGCCTTGCCAAGCACTGCTGTCTGACTCCTCCTGGGGCTGAGCTCTTGGCTCTGTGGCAAGGATGGGAAAAGCAGCTCCCTTGCTATAGTTAATCTTTTGTTGCCACTAGCTGGTCAAAGAGAGAACTTAGGGAAGTATCAGCTTACGACTATGAAGCCCATCTCTGATGCTGCTGCACCCTAAAGCCCAAATCCATTTCCTTTTATTTCCTAGAAAGGAGCATACTTCTCACCTCCTCCTCCCCCCAAAAAAGGAAACATCATCCTTCCCCAGAACAAAATCCTACAGCTCAGTTGCTCCTTTGGAAAGACTGAAGACAACTCTGGCTGGATACTAAGACAAGAGAACAAATTCAATTTCCCTAAGGAGACTTGCCTCTTTAGATTTTTAATTATTGGGACTGAGAAGGTGTCTTGGTGGTTAAAGGTGCTTACTTACAAAGCCTGCTGGACCAGGTTCAATTCCCAAACCACCCACATAAAACCACATTAAAAAGAGATATTTAATTATTTAGTTTGGGGAGAAGGAAGGAATAACATACATTATGTTGTTGAACCAAGTTGTATAACCAACACTTCATGAAAGCCATTTCCTCATGTGAGCAGTTCAATATTGTGATGCAAATAGTAGAATTTAAGAGTTTCCAGTTTACGTGTGAACTATGGACACTCAGCAAGTTTCTCCCCTTGACCTTACCTCAGTAGAAATGGAAACAGTGAAGTCAATTCCTTCTGAGTGTCTATGGTACCAGGAACCTATCAAAGGTGACAAATATTATGGTAACCACTTCAGGCCATCATGAAAGAGGTGACTGTTAGTATCCATCCTTCTCCCTCATCACATTTCACATGTTCACATTTCATACTCAATTACAGACAAGGCCTAGGGCTTGACAAACAAGGAGGTAAGAAGTAAAAATGTTTCCTGCTGGAGACCTGGTCAAACCTTCAGCCACACTTGGGCTCTAAATAAAAACAGTAGAATGTTCTTGTGACCTGAAGGCCCAGTTCCAGAAGCAAGCAAGTTCCAGGTTACACCAAAGGTTGCATAGCTCTGGTCTTTCACCGATGTCTTTACCCCCCTTCCACCTCCACAACACACACCCCCGGAAATAGAAACCCATCACTCCTGGGCTGAATCTTGGGCCTCTCTCACAATGGAAAGGATCCTTCCTTTCTTCCTACCATATTATCTTCTCAGTAACACAGTGTTTTCCAAGAACAGAGAGTGCATTTCTCTCTGCCTTGAGAATTAAATAGGTTCCAACAGCTTTGTGCTGGCAAGAAGTGGGGTGGGGTATGAGAAAAGAGAGTGGAAAAAAGAAGGATCTCAGATCAGAGATGGGATAATAACCTAATACACTACTGTACAAAGTCTTTGTTTACAAAGATCCTCAAATCTGGAACATCAGAGAAGAATGAGATCCTGAGGTTTTGTGTTACCCAAATCCTCCAGTTAATTATAATGAAGCTAACGTCCAAAATGAGGATAGCATATACATTGTTATAAATCCAGCATTATTTCTAGACAAAGTCTCTCACTTTCCCATCTCAGAATCTCTCTTTCACACAACAGAGAACAATAGAAGTTGTGTTAATGAATATTCTGTGGTCAGAAATCCTTACAGAAGGCACAGCTTACATGTAATAATTGTTCATCTCTCACATAAAGGCTTTCAGCCTTCAGAATCTAACCAAACCCAAAAAGAATACAGTCTCTAAGGCCTCGGGTCTCTTCTCTAAATGTCTGTCAAAGAGTTGCTAGTATACACCTCTTCCTCCCTCCTGCCACAACTGTATTTTAGGGTCAGCACACTGGGGTGCTGGACAGCTCCACGTGGGCCTCTTTTCTCCACTCAGTACCAGCACCAGATTCATCATTGAATGCTGCCTGTGAAAGAAGTTTCTCCAGCTCCCTGTGGGGTGCTTTTCCCTGACTAAACTCCCTGTTCCCCACAGCACTCTGGTCAGGTGCATGCATATCTGCTTACCCCACCAAGCGTTATCCATCTTCTTTGTGTTTTAAGGAATCTCTGCTAGATTGCCCAAGGTGGGGTATCTTTGTCTTGCAACCAAGCCACTCAGATTCTTACACAGGGCATCCTTATGAGATATACCATCAGGATGCTGTCAGGACTACTCATGCAAGTACATTTAAAGACATAATACCAGTGGTTCTTCTTTCTTCACACTCCCTCCCTGAAATACAGAACATATCCTTCTCCTGTCAGGTTTCCCCAGCAAAGCAAATTACTAAGACATGTTGACAATGAGTGGTTGTTCAATATTATCTTTTTTTATCCTTTGGTTGAATCAAGGCAGGTAGTAAACAGTCTAGCCTAGCCACTATGATGTACAGGTGAAATAATGATACCCCCTACCTATGAGCATAAAAGCGAAATCCATAAGCTGACTACAGGGCTGCCTGGGGGTAGATGAGGACTGAGTGACTTGCAGGTTCACCTCAGAAACCCTGCGCTGGCAGTTGCTCCTATTCAAAGCCTTTCTTTTCAGTCTATCCTTCCCAACACCCCCATGTTACCAGCAAAGGAAAACACAGTAAGAAGCAAGGGGAGCCAGTCAGAGTCATGGACTAGGTCAGAGCACTTCAAGTTCATAGAAGCTTTACACCAAAGGATTATTTTAGGACTCATCTACCCACTCATATTACAGCAGAAAGAATTCAAGCTCTGGGGGATAAATGACCTGTTCAAGGTCACAGTCAGCCATAGTAAAGATTCCCAGATATTCTAACTAGAATTAAGTTCCCAAGCTGCATTTTAGCGTTCAGCTGCTCTCATTTTCTTTTGCAATTTTCAATGCATGCTAGCTAGCTAAAGTTCTTTCTGATCCAGAAAGTGCCCCCAATTTTAACCAAATCTATAGAGATGTCTTCATTCCCTGATAACACGGAATGCACCATTTCCACTATTCATTTCTAAGTAGAATGCCCTTGATCATCCATGAGTCCTAGAACTTGGGGCTGGAAGGAACACTGAACTCATGTCTCACATTCAAGCCCTCATATTCAGCTCACCAGTGCAGTGAAAGGTCATATGAATAAAGGTTCCTTTTCAGACTGATACATGGAATGCCATTCTACCCAGCACCTTGCCCCACATAAATACCACGGTTAGTTTACAATGCAAGTTTGGCAACTACCAAGAATATATGGCAATATGTAAGGATGTCAGTTCCTAATTTACCATTTGCATACAGTGTGGCTTGCTACTGGTACATCTATGAAGGTTTTCTCGTCTGTCAAATGGGAATACCAGTAGTGTACACTCCATATATTTTGTGTGAATTAATAATACAAGTCAAAATTGACACTCTCAGCACAACATTAAAGATTCAATAAGTGCTTTCTATTCCTTGATCATTTTTAAGGAAATTCACTTTGTCAATGTCATTGATTTACACTCAGAATCTAAATAAGAGGCACAGGCACAGAAATTCGTAGCATTTTTTCACATCTGAGGGGAGTTTCTATCTACATAAAACCGATTTGGTTTGGTGGGGAGAGTAGAGACCCAATGAAGACTTGTTTTCAGATCAGACATTACAAATATCGAAACCAATAACACTAATAAGAAAGACAGAATGAAGGGAGGTAGGACCTGGCTTTATAGCCAGGTCGGCAATGTATGCATAATTAGCTTGAGTTTCTCCAACTAGGTTTTGTGGTTTTGCAACCTTTAACATCAGGCAAGGTTTACCTCAGCAACTCTGATCCAAGAACCCAAAGCATGACGGGAGGGCTTTGGTTGACACCATCACCCCCTAGTGGTGGGTCCACACTCCTCACTATTTGCAGGATTGGAGCCCCAAGTTTGCATACCAGTCTGTGACACCCAGCCACCTCTATATTACTTGAAAGTTTTAATAAAGTGTAGCCTAACTCTGTAGAAACCAATGCTAAGCAGCAGGACAAGTAAAAGGTCTGCAGGTGGAATGGAGTTTCCTTGGAATCTGGGGAAAGACATGGCCATCAATAACTGATCCACCCCACTTTCTCCTCATGCCACCACCAACCCTTATTGCCAGCCAGCCTGGCCCTCCAAGAGCAAATTGTGCACTCCGTGTTTACACGCAAACAGTTGAAGACCAACACAAATAAAAAGCCTACGTCTCCCTACACAGCTCCTGCTATACCCTGCCATCTGGTGACTACCGCGCTAGCCAAATCCCTGTCGGGAGCGCTAGAGTTGCCAGTGCAGGACGCTGGAGGGAGGCGGAGGTGGAAACGCAATTCCATTCTTGGATCCTAAGAGCTCCATCCCCTCAAGGAGGCCAGCACCTGGCCAGTCCAGGGGCAGGCAGGCTTTGGGTGTGGGGGAGGGAAGCAGAAGGCTCAAGTGAGTGGTGGAGGAACTCAAACTAATCCTCAGGGACTCAGGACTTCCAGTTCAGGATTCTGCTTGCCTCGTGTACTCTGACCTATCTTCTTGAAAGCTATGGTTAAAAATTTTCAAAAAAAAATTCGCTAAATCCAGGAATTTTGGGGCACCTCTGTAGCTGGCTGGAGTATTTATCCATATCTTTGAGGAACTGGAATGCTCTGGGGTTCTTACTGCCAAATCAACCAGTGCTTAAGAACCCATTCCTTTCCTCTCTCAATGTAGCTGTTGCTCCTGAGCTCCATGATATCCCAGAGGGGACAGGCATCCATAAGGCTGAGTGGTGGGGGAAGGGTAAAACTGGGGAGTGGTGGCTAAAGAAGGGGCTAATTTCTGAGACTTGGAAAGGACTCCCCACCACCAACCAGGCAGGAAGGAGCTAACCTTGATATAGAGATTTTCACAGTGCCCTAAAGAACTCTACCTAGACCCTCTCTTCCTGGGATGTGAGCATCCCACTGGTGTACATTGGAAAAGCTGGTCGCTCTCTCTCTCTCTCTCTCTCTCTCTCTCTCTCTCTCTCTCTCTCTCTCTCTCTCTCTCTCTCACTGTGTGTGTGTGTGTGTGTGTGTGTGTGTGTGTGTGTGTTACGACAGATGTGCTACTGTTGGAACTCCCCAGGGAATCAGCAAGGGGCTTTTCTGCTTAGGTTCCCAGAAAGCTTCACACACAGGTTATCAACAGTCAGTAGATGCCAAGAGCAAGAAACCCAGAGGCCAGCTCGCCACTGCTCAGATCCCCAAAGGCAGCCAGAATGAAAGCAGAAGGGTATTTGCGTGCGTGCGTATGTGTCACAAAATACACTTGAAGATATCAGGCGATCAGGACTCCCACAGAGTCTATTACTCAGCAGGGATTCTTCTCCGGTGGGTGAGCAAGGAGTTAACCTCTGAAACTGGGATCCTAAGGGCGCTGACCATGAACACCAGTCACCCCCTGAACCCTATCCCAATCCCGGAATACAAGGATGGGGAGGGGGTTGCTAAGAGCTCCGGAGTCTCGCCGAGCCCCAGGCACCTCACGACGTGGTTGTTGGCCAGACTTCGACAACCCATTGGCCCCGCGGCCCCCGAGAGGGAGGGGAGAGCTAGCGAGCTGCTAGCGCGGGAGACAGAGCTAGGGGGAACAACATTTTTGTAAACGCTCTCCGAGATAATTAAGCTATCAATTACCCGGGTGGGAAATCAGCCTCGCTTCCCACAGCTCCACGGAAGGCCCGACTCCTCCGGGATTCGCGCCTGGAATCAGCAGGCAGCCAGAGCTGCTGGCGAACTTTCTGGTTAACTTTTCCGTTTGAGCCCCCTACCCCCATCCGTTCCTCTCCTCTCCTCTTTTTCTTGTCTTTTATTTAGGATTGTCATTATTTCGGTCAGTGAGCAATGAGTGGTGTGGACAGATCTGCTTTCTGCTGGAAGCAGTGTGGAAGGGGACAGGTGATAAGGAGGGAGCCAGGGGGACTTTAGGTTCAAAATCCCAGTCCCCAAACATCACTCTATGCATTCCGGACCGCATTCACACAAGGCCAAAACTGAAGTTCAGATCGGGGAAGCCACTTAGCCAAGGTCACCAGTCAGTGCGGAAACTGGGCATTTGCGGGATGGGTCCTTAGGCATGGAACTCGGATCCTAAGAAAATCAGTCTGGAAGGGCCGAACTCACAACTCCGAGGACAGTGGGCAGTAACCGTGGGCGAACAGAGGCGGTGGGTGTCTGGAGGAGCCTTGGGCGATCTGACGTAGAACTGGTTTGGGACAGTGGTCTGTCTTCCCCCAACCCCTAGTCCAAGCACACCCAGTGATTTTGAGTGACCTGCCCACGAAATGGTTAGCGCAGGCCGGGTTCAGCAGAAGGTCCCCACTGCGGGGAGCGCTCTCCAGGACCTCCGGCCCCACACTCCTTTTCAACCACCTGTGCGCCCTCGGGGTCCCCTCAGCTGCCCTCCGTCAACCCGGCTCGGGGCAGCCCGGGAAAGGGATCCCCCAGGGCGCCCCCACTCGTCCGTCCTCACTTAGGGGTTCCCGGCTCTTTGGGACTCCGCGAGTGCCGGCGCTAATCCTTACCCAGGGTGAAGAAGGGCAGCTCGGTGTTGTCCAGATCATCTTGCACCGCGATGCGCCCGGGCAGCTCGTTACGCACAAAGAGCAGGAGGCGCGACTCGGTGGCGGTGGCGGTGCCGGCGGAACCGGCGGAGCCCTGGGACGCGGCTGCAGCGGCGGCGGCGGCGGCGGAGGCTCCAGCCCCGATGCCAACCCCGTCCCCGGCCCCGGCTCCGGCCCCGGCGCGAGCGCCGCTCCAGGCGATGTCGCTTTCCCGCAGGGCGGGCAGAGTGGACACCGTGACGGTCTTGAGGCGGCACGGGCTGTCGGGCTCCCGCGAGGAGGCGGCGGCGGCGGCGGCGGCGCCGGCCAGCAGCGGCGGCGGCGGCAGGAGCAGCAGAAACAGCAGCAGCAGCCGCGGCGGCCCCGGGTGAAAGCCGAGCCTCGGCCGCCCCCGAAACCCCGAGCCGGGGCCGGGGCCGGGGCTGCGTCGGGCGCCGGCGGCGGCCATGGCGGGAGGGGCTGCGGTGCTGTGGGCGGTGGCGGCGGTGGCGAAGGAGGAAGAGGCGGCGGAGGCCGAGACGGTGGACGCCGAAGCGAACCAGGACGCACGAGCTAAGAGCCGAGAGAGCCGCTAGCCAGCAGCCCCCGGCTTCGGGCTCCGCCTCCCGATCGGCCCTGGACCGCCCCCCCGCGCCGCCTCCCCGGGCCCGCCGCCCGCCCCCTTCTCCGGCTCCCCCCAAGCCGACCCCGAGCGCTTCGGAGGCTCCGCCCGGCCTCGGAGGAGTTACAGTCTCTCCCTCCCCTCCTGGCAGGATCCCCCAAGGCCGACCTCAGCGGGTTCTCCTGCCTCAACACCCCTCTCCGAATTTCTAGCACCCAAGGTCCTTCTCAGGACTTCACTAATCCCTGCCCTCTAACTTCACCCTATCCTGGCTCAAGCCCTGGGTTACAGAGCTGGGGCGCACCTTAGCCCAGGCTTGCTCACGCCCTGCCTTCCTGAAGATAGAATAGGCACCCCTGGATGGTCAAGTCAACTTTCTCTCTGCCACAGTTTAAGCCCAAGAAAAAGTCTTGTTTTTAATGTCCTACCCTGTTCTAGTCTCTGGAATACCTTCCCTACCTGTGGGCTCAGGACCCCACCACCACCACTGTCTGAATCACACTCTTGCTGTCCCCCACTGTCTGGATGGCACCTTCCTCCCCTTGGCAGGTCTCCCTGGCTGAACTGACTACTAATAGACAGAGAAGCTTTGAACTCCGTGCTCTAATACCCTCCCCACCAGCTGCCTTCAGGGGGCTTGGCTGGCCCACCAGCTGTGGTCCTGCCAGGCAGCCCACTCATGAGCTTTTATTTTGGATGCCTGTCCCCAGCTTGGAGCTGCTCTCCTTGGCTGCTTGTGCTCCATGTGAAATTCTTGAAAGAGGTGCTAGGTAGAGACTTACTGTTCCAAGTTTCCTGACTCCCCCAAGTTTTAGATCCCACAGGAAGGGACCACTTTACCAACTCCATTTCTAGATTTAAATTGAACTGTAAATCTGGGTGTTCAAACCCTTTGGCCTTGGGCTGATTTTTTTTCTGTGACCCACTTACTTCAGACAGTTCCCTACCCCCAGGGACTCAGCACTTCTGGAAGGGTGTAGCTTGAGCAAACCCCCTTGGCCACCCCTCTGTGTTTTATTCACATTGCCTTTCTCTGCTCTTTCATCTCTTCCCTCATTTAGCTCTTCCTCCTGTTAACTTTAATCTCATAAAAGCTTCCTCCCTATAATTTGTGAGCCATTTCTTGGCTCTGTCTAGCTTGCCCACCTGCACCTTTAGTGGTCTCTGCATGAACTGTTCCCTTCTTAGCTCTTCCCTCTTCTGCCTGCTCTCCTCTTTCCTTTCACGCGAAGTGCTCTTTCCCTCCTCCATCATTATTATATATATTTACCTTTTTAAGGCTTGGAATAAAGGCAGAGAAATGAAAATAAAGGGAGAAAAAAATTCTGTGACCTTGGACTTAATTCTTTATTAAGCATTCTCCACCTGCCAGTCAGATATAGATGCAAGCTTTCATCATGCCCATAATCCAGCAAAGTGGGTGTTATGGTGCCCATTTTCTATACAAGAAAACTGAGATCAGGAGATATAGGAGGTGAAGGGACTTTTCAAGGTCATACAGGTAAGAAACTGGATTCAAACTCTAGGTGTCCTGGCCTTGGCTGTTGCCATTTAATCACAGTGTCCTGGATGACCTTGGAAAAGCCCACCCCAGAAAGGTGCTGCAAAAGGTAAATCTTCATGAGGAGAGTTGGGTCTGTTTGTGCACTGAGGTTAGTACATCCTGCTTCTCCTATCACAGTTTACTAATCTGTGAACCCAAAAGTGGAGGGTGGAATCCAGCCTTCCAAGTCTTCTGATTTTCAGTCCTCTTCCACCTCTGGGATGCACATTCCACTTCATTTGCTCCTCCAAATATGTGGCCCTTCCTCCCTCAGCCTCTCTTTTGTGCCCTTACAATCCGCCACTATCCTCTGCCATGGGGCTTTCTGATTTTCTATGCCCCTTTCTTCAAATATGCTGACATAGTCCATTTATAGAAGTGCACACCAGGAAAAAAAAAGGCTCCCTTATGTAAGGCAGAGTCTGTGCAAGTCCTTCATGGACCTCTGATACAAAAGCCTGTCAAATGAGACCAACATTTTCATTCATTCATTCATTCATTCATTCACCAAAAATTATTCTACCAAGCACTTTATGGAGATGCAGGGATGGATAGACAGAACCACTGCCCTAGGAGTGCTCACAATAATGAGGGAGGGATCCAGAGATGACACATGCACAAAAATATCTCAGGTACCAAACAGACAGGCAGGCAGATAGACAGATATGTGTGTAATGTTTTAAGACTTCTGCTAGGAGAAATCTGAGAAAGCTTCCCAAACATGGTGGCAATGGAATGGAGGGATGGGCTATTTGTAGCAAGATCAAGTTCTCATTTGCACTTTTTGCAACTGCTTGACAACTGAATGAATCTTTTTCCTACATGATCCTCTGAAGCACAGCTCAAGAAGAGGCTAACATTTCTAAATACTTTATCAGATAGTTTTCAATTGTGGCTTGGGCATATGCGACAGACTACCAATCAGACTGACCACTACAGGTGCTGAGAAGGAAGGTAGAATCAGGCAGAATCCATTATGGGCCAAAGTGACAACATTTATAGCAATTACATCCAGGTTTCATTGCCAGTGGAAACACTTTAACTGCTTGGATCCCAAGTCATTGGTATAAGACAATGACAATCATGGGCGAATTGGCTATGTTGATGTATGGTTGTTGGTGCCAGGACGTCTCCACCAAGCCAGCTCTGTGCTGTGATTTGGAACTGTCCTCTTGACTTCACGCCCAGAACCTGTACTCTTCTGGTGATTTTGTGAGATCTAATCTCACTTTACTGAATTCTGAATTTTCTACTTAAATGATTCAGAATTGGTTTGTTGCCTGCAACTAAGACACCTGCCAGAGGACATAGAAATGTGGGGACCAAAGGAGATGGGGATAGGATGACAGGAAATGGAGGAGATTCAGTGAGAGGGAGAGGGGAGGGAGAGAACAAAGGCAAAACAGAAAAGGAATGCAAGTTCATGAAGCAGGCAGTGTCATATCTGTGATGGCCACATGCTCAATGATAACTGAACCATCTGTAATTATAGCAGTGAACTGTAATATAAGTTCTACTGTGTGGTAATGAAGTTTCAGAAATAACTAAGCAAAGCATCTCATATCAAGTAGGTACTCAATACCTTCCAACCACTATGCTATAATTCCAATAACATCCTCCATTTCACTCACAGATGGTGACCTCCATGACTCAAGAAAACTAAGAAATTTGACTTCATTATGCAGTTACCATGTTGCAGAAAACAGTAATACTTGAGCCCAAATTTTTGTTTCATTCACCCAGGATATCCTCCCCACCTCCACCCCACAACCTTGTGATAGATCTGTCTATATTCCCAATATGCTACAACTGTCTTCTTGCTTCATTTCCTGTCCTGATAGCTCATGATCAACACCTTTTCCCCATCAGCCTCTCTCTTCCTTTCTCTTATTTACTATTCATTGAATTACATTTCATTATACAATTAATTAGTTATATTTCATTATTGATTCAATTTATGTTCCTCTAGAACCCTCTGTACTCCATTGTAGACTTCACTGTTCTGAAATTCCTCTTCTTTCTTATTCCTTCCCTGTCTTCCCAGAAAATGCTT
>PVHP010001755.1:0-15706 GCA_004024765.1 Zapus hudsonius | reverse complement strand
AGGAGGAGGGAAATGGGGATACCATCACAAGACTTGCTCATACAATGTATCAAATTATTGACAATAAATATGTTTAAAATAAATAAAATCTCAAAAAAATTCATTACAGGCTTATATATTTGAGCCTATTCTGTATTTTAACATTTTCCATTCACTAATATATTTCCTGGATATATTTTCCTCCAGTAGCTTCACAGCTGCTTGCTACCTTGTGTGCACTGGAGCTAGCCTATTAACCAACACCGGATAGAAACACTAAAATAAGTATTTTGCCAATGAATGATCGTGGGTTAATTGAATTTTACTCTGAGAAAGCCACTGTAGTAGTCCCTCCACATTTCCAGGGAGAATAAAATGTATCATCATCTTTGATTCTATGAGGAAAACATACATCTCTCTTTTACTTCCTGCTCTCCCTTTTCTTCTCCTTTCTCCTCAGCTTGCCATGCCCCAGGGAGTCCCTTTAGTGGCCTTTCTTCTGTAAGCCTCAGGGCGATCAGTAGGCCACAAATGGACTCCAGTTCAGAACAAGAGACTGCTATCTCAAGTTCCAGCTCTACTCTACCTGAGTTCATTCTTTCATCAATCATCTTCGAGCCCAGGGGTAGCCACCATTTGTTTTCTCTGGTTTCAATCATCGCCTTCTCTGTAACTCACCTCCTCCTTTAAATACTGGTCCACTCTCCCCAGCTTTCTGTCTCCATTAATCACTGAACATTGTCTGTTTCCTCTCTTTCACTTCAGCCATCCCCCCTACTCCAACACACATACACACACAGAGATAGACAGATAGAGAGAGACAGAGAGAGACAGAGAGAGACACACACAGAGCTCTGACAACCCCTGAGCATCTTGACCTTGCCCTGTGCTGAGCCCAGCTCCATCAGTTGGTCGAGGTTTAATGACATGATTATGGGTCAATCTTGAAGCTTTTCCTCTTATTGTTGTTGGATCCCAAATAGATCATTTTAAATATAACCATTTCTGCTACCTGTTTTGTTGTTGCTAAAGCGTCTCCTGGTGATACAGGTTCAAATTCTTCTCTCTACCACTTATTTGCTGGCTGAATTAGTTATTGAGACACATACCATTGCTTAGCCTTAATTCTCTTACCTGTAGGAGAAGGTCGTTGTGTGTGGAGGCACCCAGTGTTGTCTGGAACGTAGTCACTTAACTGTAATAGTAACAGTATCTTGTTTCCACCTCCACATAGCTGTTTATTTGGTCCTCCTGTGACCTCTGCCTCATTACTTTCCTTTCTCCATTTCTCATTTTCATTTTCAGAAAATCTCTGCTAGGTCTCATTTGCAGCAAACTTTTACCATTGTCTTGAAACTTCTCTGTCGTGAAAAATGAAAGAATATTTTAATCACCATTGTCGTTCTTCATTTCGACTTGCATGTGTTTGACTGATTTCTGCTTCAGTTCAGTACTTCTCTGTTTCCCTTAACAATTCTCAAATTTATTATCTTTTTTTTCTAGCTACTCAAACCTCTCACTAACTCCTTTGCTCACTGTCCCCAGTCCTCTAAATCAAGCCCTTCTTGTTCAGTGATTTACTGCAGTTTTAACAGTCAAAGTCCTCATGGTCGCTGTCCTCGTTCATCCTTTCACATTTTCTGCTGGAGTCCACTCATCTTTAATTCATTGCCATCATTCGTTTGCTTGTATCCAAATCTCTGTACTTCCTTGCTTCCTTAATCATTTAACCTATTTGTGTTACCTTCCTCCTTTGTTACGCTGGGCATCTTTCATCATTAACATGCATTAGTGGGTGATGTTCATTTGCACCTCTTACAAATCTTAATCCTAGTGCATTTGGAGTCCTCTTGGTGGGTTCCACTCTGCCTTTCTGGAATCTTTTCTTTCTGGGATGATGTTTTACTTAGGAAAAAAAAAGCTTGCAGAATCTCCTTTTTTATTCAAGCTGAACTGCTAACCTGGAACATTCGAATGCAGATTGCTGATGAAAAGCACAAGCTTTTTCTCTGCTATAGAGCACTGGGCCATTTTCCTTTCTGCATCACATTATTATTGTCACTGTATTTTGAACTGGGGAAGAAGATGTCAGTGGAGATTCGTGGTTTCTATGATTTTTACTGGGTTGCTTACTATGTGTTGAGCATGCATCACATATTCTTTTCTTATTTCATCTTAATAAGAAATCTGTGAATTTGGGATCTCAAAACCTTACTTTAAAATGGGAAAATTGAGAAAACATCAAAAAAAATCAGAACTTGAAATATTCTGGGCATTTTACATGAATTAAAAACCTTCCTACCTTTTGGGTAGAGACAGTTGAGTGCCAAAGTTAGTAGTTTCCTATTTTTATAACATGATGATGACAAGCCCTTTGAAGGAGTGTTATTTAATATTTGTCCTCTCTGCTAAATTATGGTTTCCACAATGCAAGAATTCTATCATTCTTGTCCCATGCTGCCCAAGATGTCTGATACTACCATTGATGATTGTTGAAATGATAAATGACTGAATACTTACATTGTTGGAAAAACAACTCTTTGCATAAGAACACTACTTTTGAATTTCATCTCTAGCATTTAATAAATGTATGGCCTTGAACATAGTAGGGGGGATGCACTGTGTAATAGACTGTACCTTTAAAATCTGTTGATGTGTGCTATTGTGCACATATGGTTTTCAGTCTTTATGGAATATTATTTGGCAATGCTCAGAAACAAAAAACACAGAGTTTAAGACCCAGCCCTCCCTCTTTCCAGCATTGATGCCTTGGATAAGCAGTTGCTCTGTTCTCTCTCTCTCTCTTTCTCTCTCTCTCTCTCTCTCTCTCTCTCTCTCTCTCTCTCTCTCTCTCTGCTCTGCTCTTTCATCAATAAAATTAAGTGATTCTTTCAAAAAGAGGTGCCAATAAGAACACCTACTTTTAAGGACTCTTCCCTGTCTATTACACCAAGGTCTTATTGCTCTGATTTCCAAGTACAGATGCTCCTTTCATTGTTTCCTCTATCATCTTAAAAAAAACTTATATATATGACCCCAACTCTCAGGACCATGTATAATTATGCTCAGAGAGACAGAAGACATTCCCCACTGTTGACCCACTTAGGAGGTTATATTTGATGGCTATTGTGTGATGATCTACAGACTCAGGAAGGCTGGGGCTCGGCATGTTCCCTGTGTCCCTTGAAGGTACAGCCTCTCTCTATCTCTCCTAAGAGGCTTTGACATTTATGAGAAATCATGAGAAGTTCCTCTTCCCACATCTGGGGCATGTTTTTGTTTTTAAACAAGGACTCTGATTGACAGAGGAAAAAAGACAAACAATCACATTGAAAAGAGCTTTCTTTTCTCCCTTTAACTCTCCTTCTCTTCCTCTCATCTCCTCCATGGAAATTGCAGATAAAATGCTATTTTCTATGTATACCATGTGTGTGTGTCGTGGGTGATACTTCATAGTACTAACTTTCAGGAAAGAGGAAAAATGCTCCCTGCAGCCATGGAGTTTACAGTCTAACCAAAATCTAGTTAAACTCAATCCGAAAATGAATACATGTTGGGAGGCTGGGGCAGGATAATTATCATAAATTCTAACTGCAGCCTGGGCTATCATGTGAAACCTTGTCTTAAGAACAAAATTTAAAAAGCCAACAACAAGAACCACTACAACACAAACAACATGTAATTGGAAGTTTTCAAATGTGCTATACTAAATAAGAATGTGGTTCTAAGAAATAGGATAATGACAGAGGCAATGATGTCTATTTGGAGGTCAGATAATGCATGGATGAATACGTGATACTTCTTTCGAATGAATAGGGCTTGTGGTAGCCACAGAGATTCAGATGAGTTTCAGAGGGTACCATAGACAGAGTGTCTTGAAATAGAACATGGAGGTTCCTGGAGCCAGGCAGGTGCCATCACTGTGGCCGGAGAATTAAGAAAGGAACACAAGGAAGGAGAGAAAGAAATGACTCTTGAGAATTAGTATGACTTCAATTACTCAGGCCCACATAGGCCATGGCGAGGAGCGTGGATTTAATTCTATTTTAAGTGGAAAGCCACAGGCAATTTGAAGTAAGAGGATGGAATAGTCAGAGGTACATTTTTAAAATGCTACTTGGGCTTTGGATAGAGAATAGATTTGAATGTTTCAAGAGAAGGGGGAAAAGTCTAACACAGACCCTGCCTCAGTGGTCAGGCGAAACCCACTGCAGGGTGCAGCCTTGCCTGGTGCACTCAGGAAGAGTGAAGAGTACATTATCTCCACTGAAAATTGTTTCTGCCCTGTGGATCTGACCAATGGGATGTCCTGATTTATATCTTCCTTGTTGGAAGTACTACTTATTGATTCAAGGTTTGTCTTTGGGGAAGTCACATGAACAAGTTTTGTGAAGATTCTCTGAGGATCTAGGGATGTTTATCTTCACCGCCTCCCCAAAGAATGCTGTAGCTGTCAGCTGACTCACTAGTCTGTGTTTCAGTACTAAAATAAAGACTAAAAAAATAACAAACATATAAACAAAAACCACGAACAATGATAATTAACACTTATTTATAGTTGCTCAGCTTCTTTATAGCTTAGAGTCAAAGAAAAGAGCACTGAAGGGGACAAAAACACATAGGTTCTGATAGCAGACACTCTTGCTGTGTGACCTTAGGAAGACAGTTTGATCTCTCTGGACTTTGATTTCTTTTGATAAACTTATTTATTGTTAATAATTAGATACATTGCATGAGCAAGTCTTCTGATGGTACCATCATTTCCCTATTCCATTGGAGGCCCTCCTCAGTGGGATTGCTGGACTGGTTGATCCAAGAATAACAAAACCCTCTCCTTTGCAGAGATGAGGATAACATGGCCTTAAAGCTTGAAGTATAGTGTTTATCTCATATCAGTGAATGCATAATAAAGATTTGCTGTATTACCGACATATTTCAACTTATTGGGAAAAAGCAACAGCAATGAAATAAAAGTTGCTGCTTTTTTGATATATGTCAGCTTGGCATTCTGTGTTCATTCTGGCATGATGTCATCAGTGATATAATTCTTCATCTGTATACAAAAAATAACCATATTTAGCTCTCAAAGTTGTTCTTAAATTCCAGAAATAATAGGATAAATTGAATACCACCAAGAATGGTGGACATAGAAGTAATGTCTCTTCTTCCTGGTATGATTTAAAATCATTTCCTTGTGAGAATTCGCTGATTACTTGTGCTGGGTTAGGCATCAGTGCTGATTTGAAATGTAAAATGACCCCATCCTCCCCATAGGTTTATATGTTTGAATATTTGATGCACAGCTGTTGGGAACATTTTGGAACCTTTAGGAGACAGAGCCTTGCTTAAGGAAGTAGCCTCAAGGTGTCATCTGGCTCCATCTCTCTCTCTCTCTTTCTCTCTCTCCCTCTCTGTCTCTTTCTCTATGTCTGTCTCTGTCTGTTTCTGACTTTCTCCCTCTCTCCCTCCCTCCCTCCCTCCCTCCCTCTGCTTTCCTGTCAATGCTGGCTTCCCTCTCTGGCCTGGTATGCCTTCTCTGCAATGATGAAACTTCCTCTCAAAACTGTAAGCTTATTTAAACCCTTTCCTTCCATGAGCCCCACATTTTATTGTGCATTTTGTCCAAGCAACAAGAGAACTGATATAGCCCCCTCCTTTCTTTGCTCTCAGCACCTTGCACACTCCTTGAGCAGGTCAAAGGTCACACTATATTGAAAGATCTCCTCCTTCTGAATAGAGATGCAGGATGTGGCAGGGACTCTACTTATAATACCATACTTCATTTTCCTGGGAGCCCCATGCAAGAGACATACACTTATACCACATTGGACAAATTAAGAAATAAGGCAAGGACGGGGCTTGCCCATGCCTAATCCTGCAGAGCTGGCATAGAGGTGGTGCTGATGTGTTTCTGCTGAAGGAAGCATTGCAGAGCCCTGGAGGAGAGCACTCACATGACTCCTCCAGAGGTATACCCATTCCCCACCATGTCTACGGCCACACTTTCTCCATCACAGCTGATTCACTGGGAGATAGGCTTCCATTATTCAAATGTAAGCTTTAAGAGAAAGTGGTTTTGCCTGCCTCACATACTTCTGAGTATTCAATACTTAGGAGAGTCCTTAACACATAGGAGGTGTTTCATAAGTTTTGTTGAATAAATAAATGCATGCATTTGTTAATAACTGAATTTAAGTTGTAACTTGAAAATAAGATTTTATTTCAAATATTTATTAGTATTTTCCTTTGTGGGAAAATTATTTTACAATAATTTTTGAGGGCATGAACCCAAAGCGTTGAGATCATTGGTCAAGATACATGTCAAGCCTATTAGATTAAAGAGGGTTCGGGGAATGAAGGAGTGTCTTAGAACTGAACAGTATCACTTCCCTGAATACCCAGCTAGCAACTGGAGAGATGCAAGGCAGGAGGGGCTCTCCTCTCAGTGAAGAATGGAAGAGTGGGAGGGAGCAGCCGGAGGAGGAGGAGGAGATATACTGCAGCTGTGGTATTAAGCCTGAGGTTTGAGATGCCCACAAAGATTCACTGGGAAAAAATAATACTTGAAAAAAGTGTAATGTCTGGTATTTATCACCTCGGTCTACTGGTAGTTTATTCTCCTTGACATCTATGGAGATTCTTGGGAACTAATATATTGTCCAACGCCTACCCTGCCAATGCACCCGACACTCTTTTTTTGGTTAACTTTAATTCTCACCTGTTACTCCTTAATTAATTTTGTTGCTCTAGGTCTCATGTAACCCATTAGCATGAGATCCAAGTTTTGAAGCAATTTTTATCTGCTCTCTCACTACTTTTCTGTGTATAGCCCATACATTCATCAAAACAAATATCCTTATAATTCCCTGTAAACACTCCAAATTCCATGTTACCTTTGTGTAGATTATTTTCCTGTGACAAGTCTGCAGCATTTATATTCTACTTTTGAGCCTGAGACTATTGTGTGTGTGTATTGTACATGAGCGTATGCATGTTCACACATATGCTAGAGCCTTTGTGGGTGCTTATATATATGTGTACTCATGCATATGTGTGTGTGCATGTGGTCAGAGGTTGATGTCAGGTGTCTGTCTCGGTTGCTCTTTATCTTATTTATTGAGTCAGGGTCTCTCTCTTAAAACCAGAGCATGCTGCTTGGGTCATCTTTGCCTCATAACCACTGGGATTATAGGCGGGCAACTGTGTTAACCTGCCATCTACATGAGTGCTGGGATCTGAACTCAGGTCCTCGGGCTGGCATGGAAAGCACTTTGCCAAAAGAGCTATCTCCTTGGCACTGATTCTCAGATTTCTGCATGATGTTTTTAACCTCAACACTCCTTGTTACTTATTTATTATATTGAATACTTCCCATCATGCTTGTCTTTGTAATGAGGACTGTGATGATTTAGATTTTTTTTGTCCAACAAATTTCCACTTCTTTTCTCCTTTTACTCCCTAGTGCCCACGGATGATATGCACAGCTATGTGACATGCACAGACAGACACAATGTGAGTCAAGTATTATCATGAGGTTAGCGTGCTCTGCCTAGCCCACTAGTTCATGTAGGGAGATAGATATGAGATCAGAATTGGACCTAACCTGCAAGGTGAAGACAAGCCCAATCAAGCCAGTCTAAGTTGTCAGATTGCACCAGACCACCTTGAGATATATAAATGAAAAAAAAATGATTACTGTTTTAAACCACAGAGTGTCAGGGTGATTTTATTACACATGTATCACTGTGGTAATAGCTTAGTGGTACAAAGTCTTAATTCTTATGCTATATTCTGAGTTTCTTGAAGCTCCAGCCTGATTCATTTTATTCTATGCATGTCAACTTCCAAGTGACATTCCTGAGGAAAATTTCTTGAATGAATGAACAAATGAATGATTAAAGAACCTTAGAGAAAGAATCAAGATCCAGAGTGACTAATGTGCTTATTGGTTCTGTGAGGATTTATTGAATACTTCATGTCAGGTGTTGTGCTAGTGAAGGGTATTCACTGGAGAGCAAACTGGACTTGGTCCGGATGTGACTTGGGAATTTGAGAATGCTTGAGAACCCGAGGATTCATAATGCAGTCAATGTGCAAACTCTGATTATCCTTGAATCGCATGCGAGGGCACCAAAGTAATCAGAGAAGTGGTAATGGATAGAAATGGGCAGAAAGATCCCTCTCTCACTGCGGACTCCCATTATCTCAGGTTAAGAGCAAATCCCAGGCAGATGGGAGGCATTTGCATCCATTTGAAGAAAATGAGTTAGTAGAAGCAGCCTAAGGGGTAATATCACAATCTGTGGGGAGCAGCACTGAATGGTCATTTGCTGATTGCAGCATGCCACCTCTGTCCCTTTTAGCTGTTAGGGAGAAGCTATCGGTGTGAAGAGTCTAAAAGTGTTATCATCAGGATATCAGAAACCTGGATCCATGACATCCAGATATGATGGCAACTTTAGTATCCATCAGGGACTTTGCCTAAACCTGGATAAAAATCACCATATTCCTATTCTGAAAGCTTTTCCTGATGGCTAAGCATTTCTGTCAAATTCTCTTGTCTCTCCCACACACTCACTCTAGGGTTATGGCTATGGCAGCTCATACCTGACAAAAAAGAGGAGCACAGTGTAAAATTCCTAAAGCACGAAAGGCACCAACAGAGCCCAGGCTCACAGTTACTGTCACTTGCTCTGTCTTCCAACTCTGGGCAGTACAAGTGCATTTACCGTTGCCTGAAACTGATTTTTGCTTATGTATATGTGGCTGGGATATTGGGACTATTAGAAAAGGTACTGTTTGCAGGCTTTAGGAGATAACAATTTCAAGAATACTTGGCTTTATCCCTAGCTAACACCTTTCCTCTTGAGAAAATTAGTTGGGGAATATTGCCAACTTAAAAAAAAAGAAAGAAATCTTTAAAAAATTATTTGCAAGGAGAGAGAGAGCGAGGGAGAGAGAGAGAGAGAGAGAGAGAGAGAGAGAGAGAGAGAGAGAGAGAGGAGAGATGGACAGAGAGAATGTGTGTGCCAGGGCCTTCAGCCACTTCAAATTAACTCCACATGCCTGAGTCACTTTGTGCATCTGGCTTTATGCGGTTACTGGGGAATCGAACCCGAGTCCTTAGGCTTTGCAGGCTAGCACCTTGACAACTGAGCCATCTCACCAGCCCTATTATCACCTTTTAATAAATGCTATCCTGAAACTTGAACAGACCCTAATGAGGACAACAGTTATAAGGAAGTAAACATTTGCTCTGGAATGCAAACATAGCAGTAATCTATTTTCTAATTGATATATAACTTAAAGGTGATATCCAGTATTTAACATGTAGCAGCAACAGCACAAATAATAATGGCCCTGTTTATTGGATACCTATAATATGACAAACAGCATGCAAACTACTGTATCATCTTGATTTTCCCTTTCAGTAATCCTGAGAGCTGGGAATTCTATGCATATCTATTGTTTACATAAGAAAGCTTGAGTAAAGAAAAATGAAATTCCTTGTCTGGAGTCACATAGCTAGGGTGGAGACAGGAATTAATCCTGTACAGTCTTTTTGTAGAGCTTCCAATTACCTCTATTCCATGGTCTTCTCATAATTAAGAACAAATTTAAAACAGTAACTTTGAGAATCATAATCATTATCATTAAAAAATACTTGAAACAAGGGCAGCTTTCTGGAATAGTGTTAATCAGAAAAGTTGTGATGGTTTGTGTCAGATGTCCCCCATAAGGTCACGTGTTCTGAATCATTGCTCACCAGCTGATGGTAGTTTGGAGGTGGAGACTTGCTGGAGGAGGTGGATTGCTGGGGTTGGGGTTAAGGGTTTTATACTAGCTTCCTGTAAAGACAGAGCTCAGCTGACTTTTGTTGCCATTTTCCACTTGATGTGGCAGAGGTGATGTCCAGCCTCTGCTCATGCCATGCTTTCCCCTGCCATCATGAAGTTCCCCCTTCAGACTTTAAGCCAAAATAAACCACTTTCCTCCCCTTAGCTCTTTGTGGTCAGGTGTTTTGTTCTAGCAATGAAAAAGTAATCATGACCAAGACCAAACTAGTAGGAGATAGGCTAACAGAGAGTAAACATTTCTAGAGTCTGGCCTTGCCACACTAGTACAAGCAAAGAATTCTCTTAAACTGTAGAGAATGGGAGATTCTCTTTGGCTCTAATAGCTTATCTTTCCTATGTGTATGCTCTGCAATGTGTCTTTGCAGTTTCTCTTACTAAAGAAGCATTCTATTGCCCCATGTCTTGAATCAGGGCTTGGGTATGAAATGCATGCATCCTCAAAAGCCATGTTTTGAAGGATTGGTTCCCAAAAGGCAGTTCTGTTTTGGGCAATCTTAAAAACTTTAGGGAGTGGGAGTGCCTGAAGCACACATCAGTTGGGGAATTGTATCTTATTCAATCCCTACTGCCAACCCTATATTCAGTCTGCCAAAATGTCCTACCCTTCCACTGGCTCAGAATCAAGGAATTTAAAGATCCTAGATTGAGCTCTCTGAAACCATAAGCCATAATAAATCCTCCTTTAAATTGTGAATGTTCTGGTATTTTGTATAGTGGCAACCTGTCTGATTAAATTACCATGTGTTATGGTGTGAATGTGAAATTTACCCCACAAGGTCATTTGCCTAAACACTTGGCTCCAAGCTGATGTGGCTATTTTGCTAGACTGGGCAGCTGTGGCACTTACTTTGTCATTGCTGAGACAAAATGCCTTGTTTCCAGAAGGAAAGGGTTTATTTCAGCTTACAGTTATGAGGAGAAGTTTTATCATGCTGAGGAAAGCATGACAAGAACTGACCATAGGATATCACATCTTGTCGCATCATCCAAGAGGAAGGAGCAAGAGTTAGCTGGCTAGCACTGGCACGTAGGCTGGACTATAAAATCAAGGTCAGCCCCAAGTGACACACCTCTGCAAACAAGGTGCCACTTCCCAAAGGCTTTATCACCATGGGACTAAGTATGAGGCTTAATCAGAAACACATAAGGCGACTGGAGATTTTTCACATTCAAATCACCACAGGAAAAAATAAGAAAAGTCTCAGTTCATACTAGTGAACAGTGGAAAATTGATGCTAAGGACATCTATCCATATGTGTGAGCTCAGAGATGTCATTTGTTGGTGGTGCTCATTGGTTTGTTTGCTTGTTATTTTACTATGGCTCCTTGCTGGAGGTAGGGATGCAACATAAGAGCAGAATGTGGCCCTCCCCTTGCCAGGAGTGCATAGCTCCCTCTCAGCACACCTATGGCCTGACAGCCTCGGAGCAGGTTTTCCTACAGTGATGATTTCCATTGCCACGACTGGTTATTTCCATGTCACAGTCAGTTCCCCTCGTTGCTCCTGATTTTCCATTTGCCTAAAAACGACAATGCCTGATTTAACTCCTGGAAAATGACAGGGAGTTTGGGGATAGGTGGAAAGAGAAGAGAAAGGCAAAGGAGGAAAAGAACAAAATTATTCCCCAAAAGTGGACTTTACAATTATAAAGTGCTAATGAAATTCAAAATAGCAACAATAATTATGCTTCCAGGGCTGAAGTCTTGCATTTCCCAGATGAATATTCATTCCCATGCTATCTTTCTAAAGAATAAAATATTAGTGAAATAGCAGTATGTGTAGGGTGGTGTTGCTGGATGAGGGTGTGTTTCTCTTTCCCCTTCTCTATTTTTACCCAGACCAAGTGCTCGAGACTGAGATTGTCAATATTCTAATATTTTTGTAGCATGTATAGATACCTTATGTAGAAGATATTTAGAATGTCAATAAAATGTCAGTTATTAAGAAATATGTGCATATTGGAGGGAGCAGCCATAGCTCTTCACAACTCTGAATGGTCACAGGTAGAATATATTTGACTTAGAACTTGGCAACCAAGACAGTGAACCAGGGAATCCAATCGATCTCTCATCAACTGGCCTGGGAGACCAGGAGGCTATTGTAATGTTATCAATAGAGGAAAATAATTTGCTGCCTGAAGTGGCCTTCAGCTGGCTTCTAAGCCCAGAAGTTACATAAGGGCAGCAGCTGTCTTTACAATGCATGGAAAATGTAAGTACAGGAAATCAGTCCGCTTGGAGTGATATATCCAAGTGGGTGATTGAGAAAAAATAAATTCATTTTCTTACAGTTCTAGAGGCTAGAAGCCAAAATCCAGGTGCAATCTAGGTGCTTTCTCTCTGTGTCCCCACACAACCTTTCCTTGGGTACATATGCTACAGAGAAGTGGGAGATGAAGCAGGAAATTGAGAGAGAGAGAGAGAGAGAGAGAGAGAGAGAGAGAGAGAGAGAGAGAGAGAGAGAGAGAGTGCTAATTCCTTATCACCCCTTTCATCCTTGATTTTCCCTGAAGGCCCAGAACTCCAGATATGGTAGCATTTGGCTTGGGCTTCAGCATAGTTACAGGTCTCTTAATGATGTCTGCATGCTTTCTTTTCTCATGTACAAAGGGAAAGAAAGCTTATGTTTCCCATCTATGATGCAATCTGGGGCCTGTATTTCAGAGCTGAGTGTAAGGTTGTCAGCACTAGTAACATTACTCCCAAAGCAGGTGTAAGTGAGGCAGCAAGCCCATGGGAAGAAATAGGACCAGGGGCTGTGAGCCCAGGACTCCCTTCCACAGGTATCTCTCTGCACAGCAGTCAGGATTTTTCAAGTTAGTCATCAGGCAGAGAATTGTGGAGATACAGGAGGAGCCTGGGGAGGTTGCCATGTGCTGCTGCAGCCTGGGAATAAGAGGCCCCAGGGTCATGCACTGACGTGATGAGACAGGAGAAGAAGCATAACAATATGGCTCATGTTGACACAGTAAGTCTGAAGCATAGCTGCGGTGATATCACCACAACTTTGCTCACAAATTGTCAGAAGCTTTTCAGTACGTTTCTAAGTTCTTAACCTGGAATCCATGGCTCTGCTTGCTGAGGCTTCCACTAACTCTCCCAGTCTGTGGATGTGACAATTGAAGCAAGCACCAAAGGGGTGCTTATTTGGAACTGACACTATCCCCTTTTAAGCTTTAACACGATTTAAATATTTTTGGTTATTTTCTGGCATGTGTGCATATGTGTGCCATGGTTTATGTGGTGTATGTAGATTTGTGTGCTCTTTGTACATGTGTGGAGACTACAGGAGAATGTTGAATGTCCTCTTCTATTACTTTTCTGTGTTTTTGCTTTGAGATGGGTTGTCTCACTGAACTTGTAGTTGTTTTTCTTATGGGCAGACTGGCTATCCAGCAAAAACTTCAATAATTCTCCTGTCTCTGTCCCTGATAGGACTGGGATGATCCGTGTGCATAGCAATGCCCAGCTGTTTACCTGGGTGTTAGAGTTTGAACTCAGGCTGTCTCAGGCCCTCCTCCATCTTCATGTTTCTATGTCAAGTGCTCTTACCTGACAAACCATCTCCGCAGCCCTCAGCCACACTCTATATTGTGACAAAATCACAAGAAGATAGGAGCTGATATATTCACTATATAGAAAGCAACCTGAAGTTTATGAAAGTTGGTTACAAACCATTGTCACAGAGCTTGTAACCTGTAGAGCTGGGATTCAACCCTTGACATACTACTTCCAGGACCATGTGTATGAACGTCACACAACATGTTGTCTTAATGAACTTCATATGTGAGGATTTCTTGCCTTCTCCCAAATATGTGCCCCATTCTCATCCTGAGTATTCCAACTCATTCCAAGTTCATCGATTCCCCATAATTCCTAGTTCTTATGAATACAGAAGGCCAAAATCAAGAACATCTCCAAGAAAATGTTATGTAAGTGATGTTTCATGATTCTGACTGATCCTGCAGATGACTTTATCTTGTCTTCTCTAACCATGATGGCCATTTGGGAACAAAATGATAATTTTGGACTGGAGTGTGTCTCATTGATTTAAGATATGGCAACCTTGATGCTTTGCAGCAGGCTGTGAGATTAGTACCAGCAAGGTTCACCCATGTCAAGATACCTCAGAATCTCCAGAAGCATGGTGTAAGTAGCATGAATATAATATGTAGATACATAGTTGTTCCTAATGGCAGAGAAGCTGGTGTTGCCTTTATTTTGTTATGTTTAAGACCTTCCAGGTGAAAAAAATGAAATTAGCTATTAAAGAAGAAGAGGTAACCAGGACTTTCCCTATGGTTAAAAGTAAATAGTAATCTCATAGAACTAGGTCCTCAGTGAATTTTCAATTCTACAAACATTTCTTGAAACCTACCATATGCATGAACCACTAGGGATACATAATTCAATAAGAAAGTCATGACCCCTGTTTGCTAAAATCATATACTCAACTTAGAAGAAGAATAAAAGACCAGTTTCCAAAAACTTGTGATGAGGGTTACAATAGCAGGGTGATTGAAAGCAAGAGTGGATGTGATGCTGGGGGAATGAATGGGTGTTCTGAATGTTCTATTTTAGTAGGAGTGGATGAACAAGGGAAGATGCTTGGGTGCTTATGGGAATGAAAGCAAGAGTATTCAAGCCACCCTACACTATAGGTTGATGGTCCAATTCATATATTTCACATAAATGAATTAATATCTATGACTCAATTTCTATAAAATTAAATTATTCAGACTATAGGACAGAGCTAGAACCACACCCAGTAGGCATTTAACAGAGGTTAGCATTCTCCTGTCTGCACATATACTTCCCTCTGGCCCTCTCCCTCCAACCAGAGCCCTATGGCATCAATGCAAGCCAGTTATACATAAAGCTCAGATTGAATTTGATTTTTCCCCTTGAGTTGACATAAAGGAATCTGGCCCTTAATTTCTAATCATTGCTCTACACACACATACACACACACACACACACACACACACACACACACACACACACGATAACCTGATAAGTCCATCAAAGTCACCCATTAAAATGCTGAACTAGACACTAAAAGGAAAATATCTGCCACAAAGGCTTCCTTTTCCCAGAGATAAAACAACTTGAAATGCATGTAAGTCCTGCACACTTGTTAATTAATCACAATTTTGCCTTAAAAGCTTAAATATCTTTGATGCAGGGAGCTCTGCAAGCTAGCATCCCTTTTCTGATTTGTAGAGGGAAAACAGGTGGACAGGACTGTCCAATGAGGACTATGTGAAGGTTTTGTGTAACTGGCAGGCTTTTTATCTATTGAGACAGATGAGATAGTTGTCCAAGTGAGGGCCACCGTGACTATACATGGCTCCCTACTCATGGAAGAGAAACACAGGCTCTGAACTACCAAAGCCCTTGACATAACTTTCTTCCTAAGACTCATCTGCTACATAGATGTTTGTAGAAATTTCTTTTCATATATGCAATATGTACTTAACAGACTTCTGATGCAAGCCAGTTTTGAGACACAGTAACCAAGAAGACACAGTTTGCCCCAGGAGACAGTATCTAGAGATAGATATCTTTGGTTGTCTCAGTTTGAAGAAATGTCACTAGTATCTATTGAGTAGAAGCCAGGAAGGTGGCTGAACATCCTACCATACATTGATAAGGTAGTTCCCAGAGCAAGAATTCTCTGCTGTGAAACACCAATGGTGCAAATGCTGAGACACCCTCCGTGGGAGACACAAATGTTTCAACAAGCAATTTCAATGAAGCAAAATAAGTGTCATGTTGAAGCAAGAGGAAGTAATTGGGTGTAGAAGTGGCAGAGAAGCTGAGACTTTCAAGGATAAGCAAGAGTGAAGGGTCAGGGTGGAGCAGGAAGG
>PVHP010001754.1:0-100495 GCA_004024765.1 Zapus hudsonius | reverse complement strand
CCTCCCTGAGGCCTGGGTCAGCAGTCCTTCTACTCCATTGCCATGTGGGAAAAGAGGGCCTACTTCCTCTAGGGAAGCTAGTTTTAAGTCCTCCCCAGGTGAGTTAGAGGGACAGCTGATTGGTTCATATCTGACCAATCAGTTTTAGCACCTAGGTTGTAGCTCTAACTAGACACCTCCCATTCAAATGGAGGGGCTGGAAGGGGAGGAGCGGTCCCTATACACACCTGACTGTCACAAGTTGTTGTTGGCTTAGACCCCAAGGTCCTCCTACCAATTCTGAGCATTTCACAGAAGTGAGTTAACATGGGTCATTCCAGCCTCTCAAAAGCTTTTTAATAGATTGGCTCAAACTTTCCAAACGACACCAGTGTTTTAGATATGCACATGTACAGATAGAAAGAATTACTGAATAAAGTAATGGTTTATAGTGTTTTGAAACCAGAGCGTGAGTCAAAGAATACTTATTACTGCAGGCTAGAGTCTTACACAGAGACAGCATCTGTTATTTCAAAATTTCGCGCCTCTCATAAACATTTTATACCGAGAAATTCCTTATAACAAACAAGCATAGTAGGTAACATTATTAGTTTAAAAAAAATACTTTTGCTGAGTTTAATACAGATATTCAGTTTCCTGAACACCCTCTAAAATTCTTTTTAGAATTTTCTCTAGCTTGATGTAACATAGAAATTAATCAGAATAATAAGTATGCTAAGACTTTAATTAAAAATTATTTGTTTATAAGCTTGATAGCATAAACAAAGTGTACCTTAGAAAGAGGATCAGAAAACAAAAGAATTATGGGGCAGACAAAGGAACATTTCCCATGGATAGTAATCACAGTCGCCAGTGGACAAATGAACTATGGTAGCTTTGCCTTTACTCCTTCAGTGTAACATAACTTCTTTCTCAAAGTACTGCTAAAGCCAGGATAGTTCCCTTGGGAAACACAGGGTGGGTGAGATTTACAATTCCTAAAAACTTTGGGGGATTGGATTTTGCTAATTTCTCTCAGTTACTCTTATGTATTCTTTAGTTCTTTCAAAATTTGATCTTTACTGTCTGCAACCAGGATAGACAAGCATCTGCTTCAGGCCAGCCTCACACTTGTTTTCAAATACAAATTGAGTGATGTCACACATGAAGATGCAGCTTTCTCACATCCTCAAAATTTAAATATTTCCATTGTTTTTGTTTTCGCCTTTAGAGTGCTGAAGATCTCTATTTGGCTGCTGACTGGGTGTTGGCAGGTGAGCTCAGGTCACTGGAGGCATTCTGCTGCCCTCCTGGAAGGGAAAACCACCACACTGTGATCCAGTATCTGACCTCAGAAAGGGCTGGGAGAATGTGCACTGTCTTAGAATAAGTTTGCATTTGACTATAATAAAAGATAATGACCTAGTAGAGACCTGCAGAAAGTAAAAAGTGAAAGATAACCATGTTTGAGTAATAACTGTTCTACTCTGGAAGATACAGCATTTCATCAAATTCAAAAATGAATATATTCAACAGAACATTATTTTCCTCTTAATAGCCTATTAAGAGAAAATAATCTAAAGCATAAAAGTAATGTCATAATATTTGATGTCTTATGAGAAATCACAAATTTCCCCAAATGGAAGCTTCCAACCTACAGGCTTTTTTCCTGCCAAAAGGTTGCTCCGCAAGCTGCCAGGGGAGAAAAGCCATCCATAGTCCTACCCCACTGTGGACCCTGGGTTCCCAATCTAAAGCCACCTGGCGGACAAGATAGACCCAGAAGTGTAGTAGTGCAGGAGTTATGGGGGTACCCAAGGCATTCTGCTTGGATTCGAGACCCACTCCTGCCGAAGCCTCTGGCTAGGGGCACGGGCACTATGGGAATCCCAGTACGGCGGGGACGATACAGAGCCAGCATGGCAATCCTCCCTCTAAATACTGACACTGGTTCACATAAATGAGTAAGTCTTGACCTGAGCACAGAAGTTTCTCCCTCCTCTGGTGAGTGGTTAATGAAGGGAGGCACAGCCTTCAAGGCAGCCACCAGGAAAGCCGTGGCCGCTTGACTCTCTGCCACAGAAATGACCTCCTGTTTGCTGCGGAGCAGAACCAGAGGAAACAGGACACATGAAACATGGCCCTGTCGCCCTACACATAAAGAAGAGAGCAATGACATCAATGAGTCCTGATTTACATACAATGTGTGAAAGGTTATTTTTTGAGTAAACAAAGAAAAATAATAGTGTGGAATTATATTATCACTACAATAATTGATGCCTTTACAATGAGTGTGGTGGGGAATGTATGACACAAAGAGAAAATATTTCAATATACAAACATATTAAGTGCTGCATTTTGTATCTTAAATCTTTAAAGAGCATGACTATTATACTTCGGTTCATTTTTTGCTCAGAATTCAAATGTAAAGATAAGGTGAAGAAGCTAATGCGAAAAAGTTAACCATTCCTACTAAATTTTTATGATTTATCAATTCTCAGCATAGAAGTAGGTCCTCTGTAAATACCAGTATGTGTCTGAGCTGTGGATTCCCTGAGTGGAACACACCAGGACCCAGCAAAGGAAGAAAGAAGCTCTGCCTGCGGGCTAAACAAATAAGCATGTGAGACCAGAGGCCCAGTCCAAGGGTCAGGTCCTTAATAAGACCAGGAATAGTTCCCACCTGAAGCCGCAGTGAAACCTGGGGCTCAGACAGGAAAATGCTGACTTCTCCTGCGGCTTCCCAGGCAAAAACAGACAGGTCAGTCCAGGAGGAGGGAGAGAGAAAAGGACTAGCAAGACCCTCCAAAGCCAGAGCTGGTTAAGGTATTCTCTCATCAGGGAATAATGAGAAGGAATGTTAGCTTGAGTTTTCATCAAGCTAACTAAAAAATAAAGGTCGGGTTCAATCATCCACAATTTACTATAATCACAATAGAAATTTCTTATGTGTTTGAAATGACTTCATCATTAAATTAGCAAATTAGTAAATGCCTTTATAAAATTTGTCATAATTTTTCTCTGGATGCTCCACTATATCCATAGTTTGTTTTCTTAGCAAGACTGAGTACCTACTTCATAAGCAGAACGTGTATGCTGGAAGGGTAACTGAACATTATAGATGATCTGTGGCATCTTAATAATTAGAGAAGCATACATATTTAGTATGTATCCCCATATCCTCCCACAGAGCTCCCAAATCCTTAGAACTCTCTGGAGTGAGGAATAATGAGTGTCTTTTGTATGCTAATTAGTGACAGTTGGCAGGCAGTCCCTGGATGGCCTCAGGATGGTAGCCATTCAAGGAAAAGAGTTAAGCACCCACGGATTGCAAGTTTGACACTTTCAGCCCTCTGCCCAATAGGAGAGAGGCTGAAGGTTAAGGTGCTCATTCACTGGTCACATTTCAGCAACCATGTCTGTGTAACAAATGCCACTCAGAACTGCATTCAGGGTGTTTAGGATGGATGACCACATGGAGGTTCAGGGAGGTTCTGTTCTCTTTGGCAATTGCTGTAGCCCAGGCTAACCTGGAATTCACTCTGTAGTCTCAGGCTGGCCTCTGCCTCCCAAGTGCTGGGGTTGAAGGCGTGAGCCACCATACCGGGCTCATTGTCCAACTTTTCATCGGGCTGCTTGTACCCTCTGCAGTAGTCTTCATTACAAACCAGTAAAGCACATACGGCTGTTCCCTGAGTTTGTGAGGCACACAGGCAGATCAATCTCAAGGAGGGAGTCCTGGAAACTGCTGTTCATTTAAATCACGTGTAGCAATTTGACTGAGCAGACCCCACATCCCATCCCGGGTGGATATGTGTGCACATTTGTGCCTCTTTGGGTGACAGTAAGGAATCCAGGGGGAATTTCAGGTATTTAGCTTCAGCAATAAGGTTTATGTTAATTGTCATTAGTAACAAAAACAAAAAGCAAAGGAAAAAAACACAGAATTGATAGCATGGGAAGGGAAAGGGGGCAACTCTTTTCAGTTTTGAGAAAGATATCTTTTAGATATTTTAGTGAAAATATCAGCTGGGTATCAGTTATATAAACTTAGATCATTGCAGAGCTCAAGATCAGAGATACACGACTATGACCATAGGTACAAAGACATTATTACAAGTCACAGTAGAGTCAGTGGGGAAAATTAGAGACAGTTTTTAAGACCAGCATGTAAATGTCACTAGAAGTGAAGAAAAAAGACGGACTAAGATACAGATAGTATAGCATTCAGTGTGTGTGTGTGTGTGTGTGTGTGTGTGTGTGTGGTGAAGAAGAATGGTGAGTTACATGACTTATGAATGTCACATCAAATTAAATGAGGACAGAAAAGAGACTGCTGGGTTTAGATATTGTGGTGATTAATCTCTGCCTGTCAACTTGACAGTAAAATCACCATGTAAACAAATGTCTGGTCAAGTCTGTGAGGGCTTTTCTAGATTAGATTAGTTGAGGTGGGATGATCTACCTGTGGTGGTTTAATCCAGGTGGCCCCCATCAATTTATGTGTTCTGAAGGCTTGATCTCCAGCAATGGCAATTTAGTAATTGGAACCTTGTTGGAGGTGTGTTTTGGGGGGCAGGCTTATGAATGTATTGCCAGCTTCTCCTTGCCAGTGTTTGCCACTTGCTGTGGCAGAAGTGATGTCCAGCCTCTGCTCATGCCACATTTTCCCCTGTCATCATGGAGTTTCCCCTTGAGTCTGTAAGCAAAAATAAGCCCTTTACCACATAAACTGCTTTTGATGGGTGCATTCTGCCAGCAAGAAGTTGAGGACACCACCATGCTCACTGTGGGTGGCGCCATGTTGTGGGCTGGATTCCTGGACGGCATAAAAGGGGAATGTTAGCTGAGCACTCAGTGTCCATCACTCTCTTCTTCCATCCTACAGATGTAACCATGGTTCTGGCTATGGCTCCCACCATGGTGGCCTTGCTCTTGTAACTGTCACCCATAAAGGAACCCTTTCCTTCTTCGAGCTTCTTCTGCTATGTATTTTTTCCTGGCAGTGAGAAAATAACATCCAGACATGGTGATTTTAGTAAAGGGTTATTCAGTTAGCAATGGGAAGTGTCCTTGGAAAAGGTAGAGGTCAGTGCCTGACACACCATGAGTCTGACCAGAATGTGGCCTTATTCACAGCACTTAATGCTATCATTTCCAGTACTGTACTTGATTTCATGAATACCGAATATAAAAGTCGGTTTCTGATTTCTTTTAAAGACAGTTAAAGTCGACAATAATTAACCACAAATAAAATTTATAAAATGCTTTGGGGAAATATGCTAATAAAATAAATGTGACACTTTGGCTAGAACAGTGAAAATTATTGAGAGGAATAAAATAACCTCTTTAAAGACTTATTTTCAAATGTCACCACAACAATGAATTGATTTCTACATCTAAATTTAACATTTGTATTTGTGAAGGACATTAAGTTTTAGTAACAATATAATAACTTTTCTTTAGCGACCTTTTATTTCTCAGAAGTCTAGAGTTTGAATGAACCCAATTAAGCGTGCTCTGTGTGTCTTCTCAGTCGTCCTTAGCAAAGCTCACAATGTGAGTTCTGTACTGCTTGCTATCAGGGGAAACCACACAGGAACCCAGAGAACACTGCCTGCTGGAAAAAAGTGAGCTCGTTTCTTCCTGACACAGCAGCTGTTTACAGACCCTCCCAGCTGGCGCTTGGCCACTGTCTGGGCTTCCTTGTCTTCACTCACACATACAGCTCATTTTTATTTGTGCTGTCCTTTAGTCCAGCCACCACCATGTTCCAATTTGAATTATGGACAATTATCTACAAAGAATGAAGAGCTAACATTTGGAGACAGTTCGGTGGTAGAGCAGGGAAAGGGAGGGGGGCTCAAACTGCCTTGAAGGAGTATTTTCTGAAAATGAACAAAGCCCTGTCGACTCTTTTGAATAATAAAGACCCTCATCCACATGCCAACAAGACGCAAGGATTTTATTATCAATTGTCACACACAGTAGTTTTATTAGTACCTATCCGAGACTAAGCTAATTTAAAAACACTTGAAACCTTAGGCACATGTTTTTAAATGGAAGAGAAAAGAGTTGAGAAAGCTCCAGGCCACAAGCAATGACTGCAATGAGGCTCAGCTCTTCCTCTGTGGAACACACATCTGGTCCATATGAGCTACCTGTACCAGGACCGGCACCTCACTCTCCAGGACGACAGTGCTCCCTGCTCTGCCAGAACGCAAGGGCATTTGAACTCTAGTCCATTCATTTTTAAGCTGCCTCTCCTCCCTCACTAGATTCCTGTAAAAGGTTTCATGTATGGTTTTAAGTAATCAACGCCTTTGAAAATCTGGGGGGGTCTTTATGAAAATGCCACATAAACGTACCCCATAGCTTAGATTTTCCACTCCTATAAACAGACCTAGTAGAAAAGACTCGTGAGATGCCCACAGCAAAGCAATTTCTAACATTCCCACCCAGAGTCGGCTAAACACCTGCCGGAACACCGTGAGAACCACTGCTGCAGCTTGAACATCTACGTTTTCCCGCAGGAACCTGGACAAATCTCTAGAGCAGATTTATGAGTTCTAATAGGGACTCTTAATTAACACATCTGTTTTTATCAAAATGTTTGAGAGATTTTGTCTAACGTGAGCATTTCTGACTCTTCCTTACAAAAGTAGCTAAACTACACTGCTGGAAAAGAGAACAAAATCTCTGCTTTCATGACCACAGGAAGTTTCTTGACAATGTGTAGACTACTACCTGAATGTCAATGGCATAGAAGGAGCCAGTAGGCTTCCCAAACTAGACTGTGCCTGTACCACAACGAGATCCCTTTCTTCTGAACCTACTCATGGCACAGGTGCAGAGCAAACCAGGTAGCAGTGCAGGTGGGAAAGGAAAACAGGGCACAGATGTGAGGCTTGAAGAACAGGTTTCCATGATGGGACACCATCCTCCAGACAGCGGCCAACTGGAAAGCTCTAGACAACATGAGCATGCTACCTGAGGCTTGCACAGATACTGAACTGGGGAAAATCTGAGCTACAGTATGGATAATACAGTTGGCATGTACATGAAGGCCTGAACTAGAATGAAGCTGCCCCCAAGGGAGAAGTGGGATGACCCCCAAATCTAGACATGATGCTCAAGAGTGTTGGAAGAGTTCAAGAGACTCAACATCCAGGGAAAACATGATGAAGAAAGAGATTCTTACAAATACAAGGGTTGGGCATGTGAGGGTGACTTGGCTGCGACATCTGTCACCCCATTGATCTGGCTGATCTGGCTGGCTAGGCGGGTGTCCCCTTCCTCCCTCACCACTCCACCTGCGTCCCTCCCGAAGCTGCGCGATTGGTCGAAGAGGACAACCTTCCCCGAATAGAGGAGGACCGGTCTTCGGTCAAGGGTATACGAGTAGCTGCGCTCCCCTGCTAGAACCTCCAAACAAGCTCTCAAGGTCCAAATACAAGGGTTGAGAAGGCAATGAAAAAAACGAATAGAGTCGCTTAGGTAAAACATCAATACAGCACCCACACAAGTGCTGTATGTGCTCACTGTTTCTGATATTCAATGACCTGTGGTAGAGTCACCACAGTAGAGAGAAAAAATCATTCTACTTAAAAATACTAAACACCAGGCTGGAGAGATGGCTTAGCAGTTAAGGGGCTCGCCTGCAAAACCTAATGATCTAGGTTGGATTCCCCAGTGCCCAGGGAAAGCCAGATGCACCAAGTGGCCCAGGCATCTGGAGTTTCCTTTGCAGTGGCTGGAGGTCCTGGAGTGCCCCCCTCCTCTCTCTCTCTCTCTCTCTCTCTCTCTCTCTCTCTCTCTCTCTGACTGCAAATACTTAAAAAGAAATACTCAACATCACCAAAAGTAAAACACTTTCATTTGCAAGCCACAGTTTTGAAAAAGAACTTGTATCTTGTCTACATAAAGAATATTCCAATGTCGATAGTAAAAAAAGACCTATAGTTCAATTTAAAAATGGAATTAAGTAAACATTTCAACAGGTATGATATATGGATACCAAATGACAGAGAAAAATTAGTCATACCAATAACTAAGTACAAACTAGGAATATAATAAAAAAACCATATTAGAGTAATTAAAAGGAAAAATACTGAAAATTCTGGCAGGACTATGACATAACTTGAACTCTAGTGTGTGGCTGGTGGGGAAACAAAATGGTAGTCATTATACCACCAGTTTGGCAGTTTCTTGTGAAATTAAATATGCACTTCCCATCAATTCTAGTCTGAGATGTCTACCCACATGGAATGGAAACATTCAACATTTGTATGTGTTTGTAACTCTTTTACCCATAATCATCAATGACTGCAAACAATCTCCTACATATAAATGTTCCTTATGAGGTACTTGTAAACACATTGTGGCATATCCCTGTGATGAGATCACACTCACTGTATCCGTTACCTTTTCATTGCTGGGACAAACACCTGACAAAAATCAATTTAAAGATGAGTTTACCTCAGCTTGCAATTATAGATTATAGTTCAACAGAATGGGGAAGGCATGGCCATAGTCAATCCACAGTGAGGAGTTCAGGCCCATGAAGGGTGCTGCTCAGCCAGGTCTCTCTTTTTATACAGCCCAAGACCCCAGCCCATGGGATGGTGCTGCTCACAGTTAAGATGGATCTTCCCAAGTCAATTAGTCTCATCTAGATAATCACTCATGGACACGCAGGGAAGCTGACATTATCTACATAATACTGTCACAGCTGACTCTAAATCCTGTCATTTTGACAATGTATACTGTCTCACTCAGCAGTGAACCTGATGCAGACAACTTACATGAATCTCTGTGCAATACTCAGAGAAGTCTTGAATGGCTGCATATGGTATGACACCCTTTATGTAAGAGTCTCAAAATGGCAAAGTGTTTAAGGTAGTTCAAAAGACTTCATTAGTCAAGAGGTGAGGATTTCTTTTTTAAGTGTGTGTGTGTGTGTGTGTGTGTGTGTGTGTGTGTGCGCGCGCTTTTTCTTGTTCGTGTGTTATTACACAAGTGTGTGTGCTTGTGAAGACCAGAGGACAGCCTTGGATGGCTTTCTCTGCAACACTATCCACCTTGGTTTTTGTTTGAGACAAGGTCTCTCATTGGCCTATAGCTTGCCAATGAACCTCTCAGGCTGGACTGGCTGGCTTGAGCCCCCACCACACCTGGCCCTGTGATGTGGATTCTCAGGATGAAAGCGAGGTTCCAACTCCAGTGACGCAAGAACGTTACCCACAGAGCCCTCTCACAGAACCAATGATAGGAGTTGTTTTTTCTTTTCACATGCTTACTTTCATAATAGGGTTGTCCCCAAGCTCTAAAGGGTGTTTGTTTGTTCAGTTTTCCTTTGGGTTTAACTATATCAACTGCTAGAATTTCATAAGGAAAAAAATAATAAAATACACTGACATCTTTTAACTAAGGTAACTTTTTCAAAAAAAAATTGGTCTAAATAATCAATGTGGATTCCTGTCACAGCATTGCTGAAGCCAGATAAGAACAATTAATATGGAAATTCATACAACCTGCATTTGAAGGAGATAAATCATAGCCTTAAGTTTAATCATCAAACCTCTTTGGGTATCAGTTTAATCATGTTATTTTACAAATGTTTAGATTAGGTAAGTGGGACTAGATGTTAGATCCACTGGTGTGTGCTTCTGTGAGTGGGGTGGATGGTGCATGAGCACTCCTGTTGGTGAGGCCCAAAATCAGGTCTGACTTGGGGGCAGTGACACATCTGTGTAGTAAGGATACTTCGAGAGAAACACTGTTCCTCCCAGGTTTCTCCCTCCTGCAGCTCTCCACTCTGATCCACTCAGCCTCTCCTTGGCCTGCATCCAGGTTTGTCCTTCCTCGCGTCAGGAAGGCAAGAAATGCCCAGGATGTCCCTTAGACCTGCATCTTCGCTGAGTAATAAAGACAACCTTACAGAGCCCCAGGGGAGACTCCTTTTCTCACCGGTTTTCAGGTGGGGTGTCTTCTATCCTGGAGGCTCATCTTCCCTAGGTTTTTTGTAAATCTGCCAGGCCTCCTAAACCATAACTGATCTTGAGGAAGTCACCTGTTACATTGCCTCCACAAAATCCCAAGTGCAGGATGAAACAGTAGTGCATAAATGAAAAATCTAATAAGATTTTTGGCAAGTAAAAGCCTAACAAAGAAATGTATGTGTGTCCTTTACTTTTGATTTCAATGTATTTCTTTCTCATTATTTTCAACAATGCAGAGAAAAATTACATTTAAAGTATTTTGATATTTATATGAATGAGTTCTACTATTGATTCGAGAGAGTGGTTTTAATTTTATTTGAGAGATAAAGTAAATTCTTGTAGATTAATATTGGCTTGTGACCTAAAAATGCAAATGTTGCCACTCATAATGATAATTGACTTGCCAACAGATGACATTTGCTTTGAGAATATTAAAGTTCTCTGAGGAAATATGGGCATAAACATTCAAAATCAAACTTTGACATAATTAATTGCATTAATCGTAACTGAATAAACCTTCAAATATAAAAATTGTTAAAGGCTAGAAGAAAAAAAAACAGCATAATCACATTAGCTTTTACTGCTCCAAAATAAATTTTGACTAAAAGAAACAAGAGTTACAGGAAGGCTTACATCCAATTTCTAGCCTAAATCAGACATAGCTACAAGGCTAGAACCTGGGTTTTTATCCTTACAATCTATTCTGTTTGGAACATTAAGTCTTCAGAGTTTCTTGATCAATTAAATGGGGACAACTTTATGCACATCACCAAATCTGTATACTCAATCATCCAATGTAAGATGAGGGTAGTTAGAGGCCTCTTTAAGTGAAAATGTTCTAATACCTAAACCATGTGTGGTGCTTAAAATTTTTAATATACTTTTCACATTTGTTTAATGTTAAAATGTCTTTGATGAAAATACAAACTCCAAAATGAATTGTCAAGTCATGGTTTTGGAAATGAATAAGGAAGAGTGGCATATTTTTTGTTTTATTTAGTTGTGGTTTTTTTCTCATTTTATGCTCATAATTTTCTGTAATAATGATCTAAGTTACAAATTTAATATCCCTTAGATTTCAATATCTTTGATATCTGAGAACTATTTAGTCACCAAAGAATCTCAATTATGAAAAAAAATAATATATACAATGGATATTTTCTATGGTAATATCTACAAAAAATTTAATTATGTAGATTTAAAAACAAGTAAGATATAATTGAAATCAGTTTTTTTAGGGCAATAATTAAATCATTACCCTGAGCCTGTGGTAACAGAATGCCAATAGTATAAACCCTGGAGATGTCCAGGATTGCCTCACCATCCCTCTGAGACTCAGATCTGTGAAAGGCAATCCTCCCGAAGAGTGGCTGCCCCTTAGTAGCTACTGACTTTTGGTAAGAGATAGAAGCCCAGTAAACAATCGCTCTTAGGAAGCAGGGAACAGATGTGGCTCTGTATGAGGCTCTGGATCCAATTCCTAGCTTGGCACCAATGGGGACAACGAACAATGTTAGAATGATGCTAGCTGCCTGTTGCCTAGTCAGACCTGTGAGAATCTTACTGGAATAAGCTGGGGAGAAGCAGCGAGACCATGTAACCCCTCTAAGATATTACATCAAATGTTTTTATTGCAAATTAAAAATTTTCCAAATACAGCAAACTTGGTTCATTGAGACAACTGATTTTGTGTGTTGTGACACATTTTTTTTTTGTTACAAAATTGATACAGGGAATTTTAACTCACAATCTTACAAAAAGTTTTAAATGTCTTTGCTATATAGTAGCTATAGGCTACTCCATCTTTTAAAAATGACTAATTGAATGATATACAGCTTTTCCCAAATAGTTTATCACAACTAACAAGAAGATGGTTATCTTATGGATATTTTTCAAAGCACCTTTGAAACTCCTTTCTCACTCCACTTTTTGTTGCTAGGACCAAGATGAATAATAACTTCTGTTCCTGTGATGGTTAGGTTTTGTTGTCCACTTGATCTTTTTAATTATCTTGGGTGGGTTTCTGAGGATGTTTACAGGAAGGTAGCCTCTCTGTAGGGGGCAGGATGTAAAGAAGCTCAAAGTAGCTAGAAGTAAATATCCCTTCCTTTATGGGCAGTGCAGGAAGGAAATTCCAGAGACTCAGGAAGCCATTAAGTCTGGGGAAAGATTATAAGACCCCACCCTAAACCTATATATTTTTCCTTGGCCCTCCTACCTGTTTGCTGTTCTGTGTATATGGTGTTGGTGATGGGTTTTTTCTCTCTCTGCTCAGACCTGTGAAAGAGGGCCAGCCTCTTTCGTTGTTATGGAACTTCCCCTCAATCTGCAGTTTCAATAAATACTTTCCTCCCCCAAACTGTGCCTGGTTTGAAGATTCATCCCAGAGGTGTGTGGCTGACTACAACAAATATTAACCTTGTTATACATTTTTATGGTTGGCCCCTTCCTTTTCTCTTCAAACAAAATGTATGCTTACAATGAGAGTAATGATTATGTTTTCTACTTTTTGGCATGTGCTCCTAAGCAAACAGGAGCTGTACAGGCATGTTGCGGTGTTAATGTGGTGGACCACTTGAATGACAACTCTTGTATGCAAGAAACGTGTGAGGACGAAAGAACGCAGGTTCATTCTGATTCCCTCTCTGGCACCCTCGGACCTGTAAGAAAATATTTGCCTAAAATATCCATATGTTTTATCTACAGTTAATGTGTGTGTATACATTTTCTTACCACTGCAAATGAATGCTAGACATAAGTGTCCCTTTTTGCACATGGCTTTACATGGGTAATGGGAGATCGAACCAGGGCCATCAGGCTTTGCAAGCAAGTGCCTTCTCCCCAGTCTCAGCCTTCAATGGACATTTCTGCATGAAGATTGACAGCTTTCCTCCTCCACACATCTACCTTTTTAACTTCTGAGAGCAAAACTTTTAATCCTTATGGAGCAAAATAGATATCCTGGCTCAGGCTTTATTTCAAATAACTTCATAACTATATTTGTTTACCAGGTAACATGTTTTATAAACTTATAAGACAATTATTAACCCTGAAAAGATGTCATCCAATAAAGATATATATGAGAATAATAGCTAAATAGATACATATATACATACATAGTTGTTAAGATGGGAATCAATAATTTTCATGAATGAACTATATGTGTGATACTATACATATATTTATAGATTATTTAAATGGAATGGTACTTGTGTCACCATACATATAACATTTATAATTTTATAAATGAAGTTCCCATATATAGTACATTTACATGTAACAATAATATAAACCAATACTCATGTTACATAATAATTTCTCATGAAGAATTATAATTATATAATTATATGATAATCATTATATAAATTATCTAACATAAATTTAATTGCTTACATCCACAAACAGAAGAATTATTTAGACAGAAAACACAAAGATGTACCTCACTTTGCAAAACGCTTTGCTGATTGCTGAATCAATTCACAATGGGTGAGATGAAGCACCTGAGAGATGTTTATGGGGCAGCATTGAATCTCACAGTGCTTTGCACAACTTTGATTTCGACAGTTGTGTTTAAATCAGCACAGGAAAGTTTGTTGTTTAATGTGAACTTTATTATTGAATAATTTTTCACCACACTCATATGACTAAATGTTTCAGGAAATTTTTAAAAATGTCAGAATTTGTACATTTATAGCTATTTCTGTTCAATTAGCTAGGTGTTCTAAGTTCAGTAGACAAAATCATCATAAAGCTGACTGTATGGGAATTATAATAGTCTCCTCATGTTTAATGATGTCTTTAATAATTTTTTGTTTAAAAATTGTTTTTCATAGAAATGTATAGTCAACTTTCAAACTGTCATTCACAGGACTCATCACATGTAATTGTCATAGAAGTCTGTTAATATCTTTATGTGGTATATTATTCCCTAATGATGAAATTGGCTCAAATTTTTAAAAATGTATCTTTCTGATATTTATAGTGCATTGTACAAACTATGTCAAAAATACTAAAAACACAAATTTTTGGAAATTATCTACATAAGTAGCAGCAATCATATTTAGAACAAAACTTTCAGAATTCTGAGTAAAACTAATAGTTTTGAAGGAACCCCCTAAAAGACAAATTTTAGTGGTCTAGAGTGGTCTAGAGAAAATGCAATATTTGTTAAAGAAAAGAAAAAATTGAGTTTTTACACAATAAAATATTTGGGGCTGGAGAGATTGCTTAGTGATAAAGGCACTTGTCTGCAAAGCCTAAATACCTGGGTTTGATTCCCTAATACCCACGTAAAGCCAGATGCACAAGGTAGCACATGTATCTGGAGTTCATTTGCAGAGGCTGGAGGTCCTCGTGTGCCCATTCTCATATATATATATATATATATATATATATATATATATATATATATATATATATATATATATATATATATATGTGTATATGTATGTATGTATATATATCCCATTCTCTCTACATATAATGAGTGTGTCTCATAAATAAAATATTTTTAAAACCATTGGCATAGAAATACATTTCAAAAATATAGTTAGAAATATCTAAATGTGAATTCCTGGCAATCAACAATAAATTGATCTCTTCACTTTGGGCATTAATTTGATATTCAATTAACAGTTTTCCAACATTCTGCCTTTTGGCCTTCTGAGACCACAGCTTAAGCTTACATGATTTTGCCTTATGCACGAGTAAATGCTGACCAGTGTTGGTCAAGTTTTGTACAAATATTTCATTGTCTCCTACAAGCTACCTAGTTCAATATAAATGTTAACTTTTTTTTTAGTATCATTGTTTCTTTTCGATGTTAGTTTAAGCATTACTCAGAAACCCATTAAGGCAAAAGAAAAAAGAAAATAGGCATATGAATCATGGAAACTTCTCCCTTTCCCATTAACAAAATCATAAGCTTTTGCACTTGGGTGATGGAAAAAGGTTTGAAGAAAAACAGAGACATATATTTCAGAGGAAGAAGTCATTATTAATCATCCTGAATATGGCTCAGAATCATAGTCAGCTAGAAACTAAGGAAATAGTTAAAGGCTGAATAGTGCACCCTTCAAATGTATCCTACAGCCCTCCTAGAGAGGAACTTTATTAAGATTAAAATGACATCATTGTGGTGGGCTCTCGTTCGATAGGACTAGTATCCTTTAAAAGGGTGAAAATATATTACAAAGTCAATGTGGATACAAAAGGGAGAAGATGAGTGAATGACAAGAGCAAAGCCTCTGTCCACGGTGAACAGCAGGCATTCAAACAATGATAGAAGATGGAAAAGACAAAGAAAGATTCTCCCACAGAGTGGCCAGAGAGAGGATGGCCTTGCCAATGTCTTCATTTCCGACTTCAAGTCTTGGTTCAGCATCGAGAATGTCGTGTCTAGTTTTTGCCACTACAGACCTAGACGACTAACTGAAGGACCCGGGATGATATATGAGCACATTGACCAAGGATCTGGGGAAAGAGAAGGTGAAGTGTCTTGCTGCCCTGGTTCACACAGCTACCGAAGCCATACAGACTTGTTTTTGTTACGGTTGTTGGTCTGTTTGTTTGTTTTTAACGTTGGGTTGAGGGGGTCTCTTTTCCCCTTAGAAAATAACGGTCTGAAAGTTCTCAATTTTGCAAGGCTCATGCAAATGTAATTCTTTTAAACTATTTTATTGAGAAATTCCATCTAAATTCAAACAAATTAGTGATGTGTTGTTTGGTTCTTTCTATGTAGCCCTGCTCCACACAGGAAGAGGAGGAGGATGACAAGATTCTTGCAAAAACAGGTTTTTAAATTACATTTTATGTAGTGTTTAAATTGTAACTTTATAACTCCTTATTTAACCCTTGTTTAACAAAACAGCACCACAGAACAACACTTATTCACACTACTTGTCAGAATAATTACTCTAATTTGTAAGTGACCTAAGAGCAGAGAAAAATATTTGTCTGTCTTGGTGTTAGCATCTAGCATCGTGCCCAACAGTCAACTGATGCTCCTTATGGAGGGTGAGAGATTTAGCCAACAAACAGAAACGGCATGGCTACTGTGAGCTCTACACTACTCTACATATTAAGAATACCGAGTGAACAATAGGGAAAGCCTCTGCCATTGTCCTGAGACAGAGAAGAAGGAAATCAAGTATGCAGTGTGGTAACTGTGAAGGAGAAAAATGAAGCAGTGCACAAAAGGCTGTTTCCATTTGCCAGTGTGTGGGAAGGACAGGTGCAGAGCTGATACTTGACAGGTGACATGTGAGCAAAGCCTTGGCAGATGCAGGTTTGAGGGATGCTCTGAGCTTTAAGTCCGGTGTGAAGATCTAAGGTGACACTGTCTCTGGCATTCCCAGGATCATGCTAGCTCCTCTGTCTCTTTTCATAATACAATTACTAATAGCTCCTCCTTTTTGTTTTCTTTGGGGGGGGTTAAGAGATAGGGGGTCTCACTCTAGCTCAGATTGACCTTGAACTCACAGAGATCCCCCTACCTCTGCCTCCCGAGTGCTGGGATTAAAAGCATGCTCCACCACAGCAGGCTTCCTCCTTTAATCTTCACTGGTATCCCGGATTGAATGATAAATTGTTTGTGATACTTACATAGGTTCTTATCCCTACATTAATGAGACTAATGCAAGATACATGAATGAGTTAAGAAAAAGTCCATCTCCATCTCGTATCTCATCTGTCCTTCATCAAGCTGGTTAAACTCCTTGAAAAATAACTTTGCCATCCATTCTGAAACGTTGAACCCAAGAGTGATGCTGGGGTAATACTTTAATATCCTGGTTAATAAGCTCAGAGATCATTATTAGCACGAACAATAACAATTTTCTCTCACTATGTAAGTTTTATTTATTCCCCCCTTTTCACATTTCAGTGCTGAGACCACCATCTTGATCAAGATGGTGGAGAAACTCTGAGGATGAAAAGGACCTCACACCAGGATCGTAAGGAAGAGCAAACCACGGCCTTCCAGAAAGACCACTTTCAATTGCAACTTCGCCATGTCCTTGGCAGATGGGGCATCCTATGCCACGCTCTGAACATTCTAGATAACCTGGCCATGAGTTAGTGGATCTCCACTAAAGAAAGTTTCATTGTAAATAAAACTGCTTGCTATATTAAATGAACTGTGTGCACCCTGTTATTATGTACAAATATCAAAGAAAAAACAGAGGGTTCACCAAAATGTCTACATAGAAATTTCATGGTCATGATGATAGAGAGTGAGTCAGCAAAGACTTTGGGGTTCTTGCTCAGAGAGGAAGCTGACAGGGTCCACTTGTCAGACTGGCCCAGCCACTTGGCATTAGCAAGTTGTCAGGAGAAGATTGTGCCTCTAATGAGCAACCTTCCCCTCCTCTCTTCAGTCAGGAAGAAATGCTAATTAGAATTGATGTAGCATTTTAGAGTCTACAGTAATCAGCCCCCAAAACTGTGCTCTAGCCCCTCTCCATAGTGGAAAATAGTGATGTCCTACATATCAGGCTAATGTATAAATAGCTCACTTAGCCGCTTCAGCACATCCAAGAAAATGACATTCTGAATGAGCTCCATCGCTAGAGGAAGCCAGCAGACTATATGTGGACTTCCACACAGCTTACTATGCAGCTAATGTACAACTTAAGCAGTATCTTCCGAACTAAGTGACAGGCAATGTGTCTCCATATATCAGAATGTGTCGTGAATGTGACACAGTTATATCGCTGAAGGAATTTAAAACTTCCAGCCATAACTAGGTTTTCCTACATTCGTTTATTAGCAAGCTACTTGTAGAAGTCAAGTTAATTACCATAATCATGACTGTGGCTCCATTTAATTAGTTTTGGTTAAGCTTTTCTTCTCTCCAACTGGAATCAAGCCACGCCAGTGGTCAGTGTCAAAAAGTGATAAGGGTGTGTGTGTGTGTGTGTGTGTGTGTGTGTGTGTGTGTGTGTGCGTGTGTGTGTGCGTGTGTGTGCGTGTGCATTCTGTTGTTGTAAGTCCTCTTTCTGTTATGTAAAATATAATTGCTACTCACGGAACTTTGACCTCACATTCATATTTATTATTTAAAATGACTTTACTAGCAATCAAATGTCAACTGTTTTTCTTTAATACTAAGCACTGTTGATTACATAGATAACAATTATAAAATAAATACATTTAATCATTTTTATTATCTCTTTGGAAAACTCTATCTTGTTAATTACTTTTGACTCCTAGAAAGCACATATTTCAAGTAGAATGAATGTAGTCAATTTAGGTTGACACAGCAACTCCAAGTTCAAAGGTGAGCATTGAAGACAGCTGGAGAGACAGACATCCCTCCTTCCATTAACTATTAGAATGTTGCTCCAGCATAGCCTTTCTGATTTCAAGATTTAACATGTTCACATGTATTTGCAGTTTGCATGAGATTGTGCAGAGTGACAGCAAAGCCCTATGCAGGGATTATTAGAGCCTCATGGCTCCATGGGAGCTTAGTGGGTGAGTGGTTTTATAAGTGACAAGAAAACTGTCATTTTGCAGAAGGAATATCTAGAAAGACCTATCCAGGAATCCCAAATAACTTCTGTAAGAGAAGACTGTGTCCCCCCAAATAGGGGGAGAGTAGACCTAGTTACTTGTCACCCTTGATATTAGTCAAAAGGCCAAGAAATCATAGTTATTTGTTACCACTGACCTTAGTCCAAAGGCCTAGAAACTATAGTTATTTGCAGTTATATAATCAAAATGAAAGAACTGCCAGGCGTGGTGGCACATGCCTTTAATCCCAGCACTAGGGGGCATGGTGGCACATGCCTTTAATCCCTATGCTTGGGAGGCAGAGGTAGGTGGATCACCATGCGTTCAAGGCCATCCTGAAACTACATAGTGAATTCCAGATCAGCCTGGGCCAGAGTGAGACCCTACCTCAAAAACCACACACACACACACACACACACACACACACACACACACACACACACGAACCATTCCACACATAAAGAGACTTTGTGTCTTACAGAAATTACAGAGGCTTTATCATCTTTGAAGGAGACAAGATATATCACATATTGTAAATTGGATGATTCTTTGGATTTGGTTACATAAATAAACCAATGACTACTCATTTATCTCCCACCAAAAATTTATAGCATCTCATTCTCATTCAACATGACACAGCAGAGAATGAAGAAAACTTGGAGCTGGGTGTGAACATTAAGAGGACCAGCATTAACATCTAAGCTTTGATTTCTCTAGTCCTGGTCATTATGTTGAGGATAGTTTTAGTCTGTTCAGTTGTCTATGGGGAATTGTTAACTACTATTTAGAAAAATACTTTGTTAAAATGTTGCTCAAAATAGTTAATCCCTAGATAATGAAGAGGTACCTTTCAATGTGATTAACAGTCATGATGCTTATGTCCATAAACAGTATTGTCCTACCATTATTATCTGGATGAAAACCGTCCCCAGACTCCTGTGCTAAAGGCTTGGGCCCCAGTCAGTGGTGCTACTGAGTGGTGACTTCGTCATATACTGACCAATGGGCTGATCCATTGTCAAAGTCATGATGAAATGAGCTATGAGGAGATGGGGCCATGTTGGAAGAAGTAGATCTCTGAAGATCTGCCTTTGATGAGCACGTCATTTCCCCAGATCCATCCTCTCCTGCACTCTCCCTTCCATCTCTGTCTTCTGGCTACTGTGAGGTGAGCAGCTTTGCCCTATTGCATGGTCTCCACCAGAATGACCTCTCAACTCAAACCTATGGGAATGAGGGACTTGAACCTCCAAAACCTTGAGCAAAATAGATATTTCTTTCCCTCAGTTGAATTATTTCAAGGACTTGCCACAGCAATGGAAAACCACGTAACCCACTCACTACCTCTACCTCTGCTAGCAAGACAAGTCTCTTTTGGCAGGTAGACTCATTCAGTTCTGATAGCAGAACTTTTCAAAAGTCCTTCTTGCTTTTATTTAACAGGGAGGTTCCCAATGATATACAGGAGTCTGGTTGTAACAAAAGTGACATCTAATAATACTCATTATCTTTAAGGGGGGGCCAGGAGCAAAGAAGAGGATACTGGCCAGCAGGGAGCTAACATATGTGCTGAGGTCTAGGCTCAAGGTCAGGAATCCAAATTCCATTCAGGCCCCTGTCTCCCTGGAAGAGGTTTCACCATTACTCCTTTTCCATAGGCCACTGTCTCCTCCAATCAAAATGATTTTTTTTTCATGGTAGAGGCACATCAAAAACGCCAAAACACCCATGAAAACTTAAGCCTGAACAGAATATGTCTCATCATATTGAATTTTTGTTCCTGGGATTTAAGTCCAGTTTTCCCAAATGACAGAAGAAAATTAATGACTCACAGAAGCTAAGACAAAGGAAGAGAAGGCTATTGCAGTTTTAAGTGTGGGGAAGGGTTTCCTTCTTTCATAAGAATTAAAACTATTTTTCTGTTTTACTAAATGAAAGAACTTGCTTTCCTGTTATGAACTGTTCCACTTACCACAAAATTCATTTCTGTCATAAGGAGGGAAATCCACACAGTGGGAATTCCTGGTGAAACTGACAGCCCCTATTTCCCTCCCAGGTTACTCCTTGTATATCATGACCTCAATGGATTAACCATCCCAGGCACCCTGCACTGGAACAAGAGGTTTGCTTTCTTCATAGCTCTCTTTACCATCTGAATTTTTCCAGTTTGGTTCATTATTTGCTTCTTAATTCTGTTTCACCCAAATTCACATTTGAGATGAGAGGCCTCTTTCCCTCTCTGTTATTTTTGTTTTTTCCTACATCGGTTCTGCAGGGTCTCATAGGTGCTTGGTAAACACAAATGGTGCAAAAGCTGGCTCACAGGGGCAAAGGCAGAAGCATGCCTCTGAAAAACCCCACGTCATTCTCTCCAACACTGTGGGTGTGTGCCTCAGACAACCCTTTTCTTACTGAGGAAAATTATGACAAGCTCAAGTGAAGCTCACTCTGACAAAAGTGATGATTCCCTAGAAAGGCACATCCCATGAATCTGTTCACAGCTAACAGTGAGGGGCGGGGCTGGTTGTATGGATGAGACCTGGGAGCAGGGACTGTCTAACTTCCACTGATGTAGCCAGTAATTTACTTACGTCTTCAGATACTCGAGTGACCTCTGCATACAAGTACAAGGTCAGTTTTTACTTTATCCCTTTTTTGAGCATCGGTAAAACACAGGCTGTCTTCCGGAATTCTTAGCAACCGAAACTGTCTGATCTGTCTTGAGTTGGTATTCTCAAAACGACACTTGAAGACAAGAATGCTCTTTACTCAAATCAACTTGCTCGCTCAAACTCATCTGCTGCACTAGCAGGGTAACAACTTCTGTTTCTGCAAGAAAGGTTTTTTTTTTCTTGCTTGCTTTTAAGATTTGAATCCTATGGTATATTTAGCTCATACAATTGTATTTACCTTACTATCTCTAAGAAATCGCTGCGCCCTTCAGAAGACCCACATATATTTTCAGAAATGTGCTGAGGATAGTCCTGACATCCTGAAAACCATTCCAAAGAAATAGCATAGGCCAAAAATAAAAGAAAAATGATATAAAATCACTTCCAGGATTAGTCATGCCAGTGAATTCCCCAAGTGGGTTTTACTATTAAAGCAATAACTTTAAACAAATAATAATTCAAGACAAAAATATGATTTTATTTATGATTTCCTTAGTAGAGGGATACATATTTTCCTTAACACTTTCTGTAATACATAGCTGGGATCCTTATTAAAAAAAATGTTAACAAAAAAGCATGTCAGTGTACTAAATAGAAGCTTTGAGTGCTATGGAAATCTTATTCTGAAAATAAAGACCCAGAGAAATAGGTGCACTATCTCTCTTTTATCTGGTTTGGATGGGCTGGATAGCCATTGGTACGAATCACAGAAAATATCATTTGTCACCACAATGAAATAGTGAGTGACAGGAAGCTAGTAAGGGAGCTTGTGCGGTCTTCTTTAGACCTTTGTGAGAGAAGGTGTTTCTTTCCTCTAGGGTCTTGTGTCTTGCTTTGATGGGAAATCTCAAAGACCTTCCTAGGTTCCCTGATGAGGCTTTCTTACACCTGAGCTTCTTCTGCAAGTTCATTCCATTTCAAATGTGGGGAGAAGCATCCCCTGAAATTCTTCACCTCATGTTAATAAATGGGAAACCTGTGGGGTAGGTGAAAAAACTTGGACTGAAAGTCAGCTGTGGCTCAGGGAAGAAACTCTGATCCTTGAATCCCTGGGGAAGCTATTCCCACGTGGTCCAGGTTCCTCACATCCAAGTCTAGGAGTAGGAGAAAGTCTGAAGAGTGTGAGGTTTGAAACAAAACCAGAGTGAGAAACTATTGGATTTCCAGTTAACATTCCAGAAAGAATTCACAGACTAGAACTGGGAAACAGATTAGCTTCTGAATTCTGTTGGTCTGCTTGGACCAGAAAGGGATGAGAGGAAACACCCGACAGAACAAATTTTCCAAGACTTGTTTTTGGAAGTAGCAAACACCCGTGCAGTTTGCCCTCCACTGCACGCTCCTGGAAGGATGGAACACATGGAAGGTAGCACCCATGGACTCACTGGAGTGACCTCTAGTTGATCCAAATAAGCACAGCCTCTTGGGAACAGCAGAAAGCCTGTGAAGGTCCCCACAGCTGTGTGTTCTGGGACACCTGCTATCACTCACTGTGCTGGTATGGGAAGAAATGTTTTCCTTTCTTTCCAATTATTTTTCAGGATCATGCAAAGAACAGTTCCAATCATTTCTTTCTTTCAGATGCTCCAAAATCCTACTGAGTGTGCAGGTACATCACTGAGGTTAACGTAATACTTAATTATGAAGAGCTTAACTATGCCCTCAACTCAAGTTTAGACAGACTTGTTCTAACTCAAGGCCCCTGATCTTCCTGTTCTTAGACCTTGTACTTCAAAAAGTCTTGCAATTGCAGTCACATTGTGTTCTTGTGGGATGTAAGTCTTCTTCCAGACCCTTACCAACTTTATAACTCAGGAATGTCTTTCCCAATATCCTGAGCACTATTTCTTTGAAAGAGAATCAAGAAAGATATGCCACCATCTCCTAATGTGAAATGGCCCCAACTTGAATATCCTTCAGTTACCATGAAGGGTTCATCACACAGACCAATCTTCCCCCTGGTGCCCCAGTCACCAGACACTTTCCTAAGTTTTGCTTCAGGAAGTTGAGGTCAGTCTCTCTCTGCTTTTAATGTTCATAACCTATATTACAAATACTGAAGCCAGTCTTCCTTACCTGATTCACTAGTTTCTCTCTAATATCCTGTCTTTATGAAAAATTTCATGGGCAAAAATGTAAAATCCTAGAACTACTTCACTAAATGTCATGGTCTTTCCTAAGATGCTTGGTTAAAATATTCTATCTCTTCCTGTGTTTCTACTTCAACCTCCCTCAGTTCTCACACACACACACACACACACACACACACACACACACACACCTTTCTTACTACATGCCTGAATTCTAGTTTCTTAAATATTTGGATTTCTCTTTCACAAAGCTCTTCATAGGCACCAAGTGGCTATGACATAATCAGTAAATGCCACCATCCTTGGGGGTCCTAAGATTTTCCTTATGTAGATCCCAGAAAACAAGTTATGATGAGAAATATAGAAGAAGCATGCCCTCCCTTCATAGCACTGCTAGCTACAATGGGCTCAGAATTCCTCTCCATCCACATTCTGGGTAGCTGGCTTTGTTCATACTCTGAACAAATCAAAAGCTACTTGCCTCTTTCAGACTAAAGATGCCCTTTGAATCCAATGGCTATTTGACAAGACCCTTCACTCTCATGATTAAAAGGCCATTCATTATTTGGTGGGTAGACTAGTTCACATTCTTTTAAAAAATCAATATCAAGGCATAAACTATCCTACTGTTTTTTTCCACACATTTGAGCTGTGAAAATTATTGACAGAGGCCATTTAAAATGGAGCAGACCAAAATACTTACAAAAACAACAGATTTTGTTTTCTTCAAAGAAAATAACTTTTCCAACCAATATATTTTACACTGAAAATGATGCCTTTGGAATGTGATTGTCTGGAAAATTCCCACTATTTTTCCTTTCAGAGTTCCTGTTGCTATTTATGAGAGAAAGGAGCAGAGACAGTGACTTCCTCATGTTTCTCCACACCCTAGGCCTGGGAATAGGAGGAGCCGCTCTAGTGAGTTAGCAATATGAAGCTCAGGAACAAACAGAGAGATGGCGATCCAGGTGAACATTCATCCCCTGCAGGATTGGGAGGCATCAGGCCACCAGATGGACACAGGGCACCCTTTCTCTCCTGCTTAGGAGATTAGAGGAGGTGATTTATTTTTCCCCCTAAAAGTTAGCAACAGAGATAAGGGTAAGACTGGCTTCCAATGTAAAATTCTCATTTCATTTAGCCAAGAGCAGGGCATGATGCCACATGCCTGTGACCCCAGCCCTCAGGAGACCGGGCAGAAGAACACTGACACAGACCCTGCCTCAAAAAACAGCAAAAAACGAAAAAGGGGGATCAGAATATCTCAAGAATTCACAAGAAAATTAATGACAACATTTAGGTGAATATTACATCTATTGTGTGTTTTAAAGTGTTGCAGCCTTTATTGCTCAAGTGTTTGTATTAACATCTGTAAAGGAGTGATGCATTTGCTGAAGAGAACTGAATGGCTAAGTTAAACTTTATCTCCAGACTCCCCAGTCTTCTTCCATTAGAGAAGACTTCTGACTCCAGTAGACCAACGGGATTTTCAAAGAATTTGCAATTGAACCTATTAATTTACAATAGAGTGAAATGATTCCTAAGTAATGAAACATGACCTGAATGCAAAGGAAACATGAAGGAGACGGACAGACAGGGAGAATGAGAAGAAGAAACAAAGACACTAGCCTGCTTTCCTGTGCACCTCAGGCGGATGAAGATCTGGGTTCTTAGACAAGTCCTCATACTTCACAATTTGTGCTAATTGTAACTTAAATTATGTTTCAAATTACAGGGAAACATTATTACACTCCTAATTGTGACAATTTTTATTGGCAACAACAGGTGACAACATTTTAAAGATTCCAATGGGGTTTTAGCCATAGACACCTGCAGGAGAAAGCTGGTCCACTGACGGACAGAAAGGCACAGGTCCCAGGTGGAAGGGCAGCTGGTGGCCAGAAGGAGGGGACATGGGCCAAGTTCTCCACACCTCCAGGATACAGAGAAAGGAAGTAAATGGAATGCTGGCTGGGAGACAATTGGCCACCCGGGGTCACTGGTCCCTCACATGGCAGCTGTCAGAGTAGGGCAGCTGCAGTGCTTCTGAAATGATAGCTGGCAGAGCATTTCCCCTTGTCCCCATCGGACCCCAAAGCCAAGGACGGAGCAATCCCAACCAATATTGGATTGATTTCTTTTTCCTCTAAACAACTAACTTTGCAGAATTTTTGATATATCTCTCATTACATTTTCTTTTGGTATTATACATTAGAGTACATAAAACATGCTTGTTATAATTTAAATATATTTGTCTATTTTCTCAGAACCCTAGTAGTATTACCACCACAATGATAATTTTTTTTTGAAAAGACATGTTAAGCCGGGCGTGGTGGCACATGCCTTAATCCCAGAACTCAGGAGGCAGAGGTAGGAGGATTGCCATGAGTTCAAGGCCACCCTGAGACTACCAAGTGAATTCCAGGTCAGCCTGGGCTAGAGCAAGACCCTACCTCAAAAAAAAAAAGACATGTTAGATTGCACCTCAAGATCTTTCATAACTTAAATATTTGCATTTGTTTTACTATTTAAGTTGAAAAAATGGTTATATGTACCTTTCATACAATCTCGGAATTGTACAAAACCTTAAAGACTATCAAAACTAATTCTTCAATCATAAATGAACCCTACCTTTATCAGTATCCTGGTTACTGTCTTTTAAATAAATTTAATTTTTATCTTTTTACAGAATTAGAATAGAAAGTTAAAACATTAAATTTAAAAATAATAGCATTTGGCTCACCAGTTAAGGTGCTTGCCTGCAAGGCAGTGACCAGAGATCAATTCCCCAGTACCCACATAAAGTCAGATGCACAAAGTGGTGCATGTGTCTGGAGTTCATTTGCAGTGATTGGAGGTCCTGGTGTGCCCACCCCATTCATATTCTCTCTCTCTCTCTCTCTCTCTCTCTCTCTCTCTCTCTCTCTCTCTCTCTCTCTCTCTCTCTCTCCCCTCTCTCTCTCTCTCCTTGAAAATAATCAAAAATATTTAAAAATAAAAAAGTAGCATTTGTCATAAATAGGTGTTCGTTTAAGAAAATGTCCATCTGAAAACACCCTAAAATCCACATGTTAGCAGCTGTTCTTTAAGCTGAAATATGACCTTTCCTCCTGCTGTTCAATAAGCACATCAGGAAAGGCTTTGTGCAATCCTCTTCTGAGAGAGATATCTGTTTACCCCAAACTCTCTCCCAGAAATGGAATCCCATGGGACTGCTGTGGTTTGCTCTTGGTATACCCACCTGCCTCACTCCTAGTGTTCCTTGCTGACAACTCTACACATGGGAAGTTTCTTCGCCAATCCAAGAATGGCTCTTTTCAGAAGAGGTACTTTATAATGATGCTATCCACCAGCGTCTGAGGACTGTTCTGTGTGTTGACTGCTTGCACAAAGGGAATATTTAGACATTCTATATACTCACACTTCCACCTCTTATTGAACAAATCAATTTCACAGTAGGGTACCTCTGAGGGCTTTATAATGGAAATCTGCATGAAAGTGCCAAAATAATAGGCTGCAGCCAGCTGAGAGGAAGGGGTGTGAATCCTTCTCATCCAGGCTCTCCAATGCCTGCCTCTATTCCACTATTTTTGAAGTGGAAAAGATTACTTAATTTCCTGTATATCAGCACTAGAAATTGCATGTAAACTGTGTTCTACTTTGGGATTTGCAAAATATGGTACAGTTTATAGTGAAGATCATATGGAATAGGACATGCCAGATGACATTATTAGTAAAATATCTCTTCTTAACTTCATGGAAGAATATGAGCTAAGCAAATACAGCTGGAAGGCAAATTCTGCATTTATATGATTAGGAATCTGGACTCATGAAAATTATCTCTGTTATACCTGTGGTCAGCTCACATACTTACTTTTCCCTGTAACAAAACATATTGCTTCCTGGATACTTTGCTCTGAGAGGTTCTCTATACACACTGTCATAAGTAAACACGGGCCTTGTGATCTATATGTGTCACTCTTGTCTTCTTTACTATGAAAGGCAATTATAGCCAGCTGTGAATAGAACATCATAGTGAGAAAATGTCCTCATAACTTATAGGAAGAATGCAGAAATTTCCTGCCAACATAAACCGTTAACTTTGTAACGCACACTATAAATGTTTCCTAATTTCTATGTTCATTCTAACTGTAGTTTTCCCCAAAATGATGCTTTTAATACAATTTTCCCATCAAGTGTACAACTTTCTTACTTTAAATGATGACATTCGAGTCTGAAATGTCTTGTAAAATTGTCAAAGACAAGAAGGAGGTAATTTCCATTTTATGGAAATCCTATGATCATCATAGCAGATACAGACATGGTTACTTTATATAAACTTAGAGAGTTGGGAGTTTATTATTTGTATAGATATGAAGATTGTTCCAACATGCAAAGGTCAATGTGGTCATTCATTATGCCTGTCTTCAGAAAGGAAATTGGTCAATGGAACCAACAACACTACCTGCTCATTTTCCAACTACAAGTCACAGTTTTATTCCAGCATAACTGGCCAAATATACAGATGTGACTTCTCTTCATGAATGCATGCTTCTAGGAGGTATGTCCCAGTGCCTGGACATGGCCACAACCTGCACAGAGGAAGAAAGCAACCCACTGGAAACCCACTATGAGAGAGAGCCACGCTGCATCAGAGATCACAGTGCAGGTTCTGAACAGCAACAACGTACCTTTCCACTGCATTGTTACTTATTTCAAAGCACACTGTGTGTGAAAGAATAGACGGGTTATTGCCAAGATGTCGCACTGAAAAACCATTATAGTTTGAGGGAAATGAGACGGTGCTGTGGCAGAACAGCCAAAGGCCTTTTGCTTTACTGATTACTATTCAAATCTCCCTCGGCCTAACTGAACAGTCAACCCTCCTTAGCTGAGGTTTCCGTAATCACTCTGATTCCTACAGGTTTCTCCCTCATGGAATTCTGCTCTCTGGCTCCTACAGGTACACATGCCTGAAAAATATAACACTGTCACCACTATAAATATGTTTATGCACAGTGAAGAGAGGAGTAATCAGCTTTAAATTTACTTTAAATTTGGCCAAGTACCAGAGAGCTATTTTTTTTTTCAGAGAAAGGCAGAGTTCATTACAGAAACCATGTGGCATTCTCAAGGATGAGAGGAGGAATAGCCAAGCATGGGTAATGGCCAGACACCATTGTGGAGCAAGGGTAGGAGTGGACAACTGCCAAAGTGGCACTACGACAAGCTACATTCTTAAGTAGGTTTAACTAATTCTTAGAGTTTCTAGAATCTTCTCAGGGACTTTTTTGTCTAGGTGATAGATAGGTTCATGTGGATTAATTCTTAAGGGAGGGGGCGATGGTATGTCTTTATTCTTCATCAAGAACCTTCTTGCAGGATGGTGATCTGATTATTTTGGGGGCACTTTAGAATGTCATGTCTCCACCCAGGACATGAGGTAGGCCTCAGAACCCATGCTTTAACCAGTAGTCAAAGTCTTGCTTTTTTTATATTTTTATTAAGTAGAAAGTTGGCATGAACAAGTCATGTGTTAGTACCACCATTTCCCTCCTCCTTGCCCCCATTCCACTGGGGGCCCTCCTCAGTGGGATTGCTGGTGTACACTTGCACCATGGGGTGGAGGGCTATGAGTTATGTGAGCAGCAGTCAGTCATGGGGGCTGGGCAACGCCTCTGGGTATCCCCTCCCCACCCCTCTCTCGACACACACACATCATGGCTCTTACACTCTTTGTGCACCCTCTTCCACAAAATTTCCTGAGCCATGGTGGGTAAGTTTAAGTCTAATGGGTCTTCTCTTCAGTGGTTTGAATTTAGGGCATCTGGGCAGTAGTGTGGGAAAGGGTTGGAGCCAGAAAACATGTTTCAAATAATCTCTCCAGTTTTCTTCAGCATTGAATGACTGATAGTTCAAATTCAAATACCCTATCCATACCCACTAGAACAGTGATTTATTAGAAACAGAATCCGACTTGGTAACTATGCCTAGAAAGAGCACTAGCGCAGAAAAGTATTTGGTGCTATTTTTATGTGTTAGCTGGGGGTGTGAATATGTCCCTCTTCTGTTTTGTAAATGGCCACTGAGGGATACTACATGACTCACACAGAGATTTTGCTTCATTTACCATTATTTTATTGTGTCTGTGTGTTGTGTGTGTGTATGAACACAAGCATAAGCATGTCTAAGCCTGTCCAAATGTGTGTGCACGTGTTTGTGTGTGTGAAAACATGCAAGTGTTCAAGCATGTGAAAGCCAGAGATCAACTTAAGGTGTCCCAACTGCTCTTCACCTTGTTTTTAGAAACAGGGTCTTGTTTCAGGCTGAACCTAGAGCTTTACAATCTGGCTCACTGGTAGCCAGTGAGCCCCTGGGAGCCATTTCCTCCTCCAGAGCACTGGCGTTACAGGTGCAGGCCACACTGAATTCAGGTCTTCATACTTTCATGACAAGCACTTCACCGAGCCATCTCCCAACCCTCACATGAAATTTCTATGAAAGGCTGATGATGTCATGAGAGCTTAAAGAACAGAACCATGGATATCTCTGCCGAAGGCTGCATCATTCCCCGAGTCAACAATTCCTCAAGGTCGCCACCAAGGACTATTTTCTGAAGGAAGCGAATGCTGTGCCTGTGCCTCAATGACCTTGCTCCCTTCTGAACCTCAACAATTCTCACCTCCTGTGCCATTGTGAGACGATGTCTTTAGAAAGATAATTTCCAAGGTGAGCATGACGATCCAGTGCCATGAGCAGCAGGGCCTAGCAACCCCGTTATTCACTCCTCACCAGGCTGGGTGAGCAGGCTGACAACATCTGCTCAGCATGATGCAACGTGATGCAAGAGTGTCGCTCTTGTCCCTCTCCTGATGGCTGAGCACTTGCTTTTCTCTACTCAAATAACCAGGGAGAAGCTCAGCATGTTTTACCCAAGTGGGATTGGTTTTTTCCTGAATGGATTAAGACCCTGTTGGTAAATCTTACCAGGCTGGTTGAATTAAGCTCTACAATAGTCATCCAAAGCCATTGCCAATAAAGACACAAGAAAAGCAAATTAATATTTTTAAAAATCTGTCTTCAGAAAATTTTTATGAGGCTCTGATGAACAAAACACCCAGTAGCAGAAACAGCAGCCTTTGTCTCCGTGTGGGCTGCTGGTGCTGGCTCCCCAGGACATCTGTGCTCACACTCCAGCTCCCAAGGCTGAATCAAACCCAGAAGCCTCTGTAAGAAAATAAGCTGAGTTCTGAGATCTCTATTGGTGCAAAACAGCTTTTTCCCATCAAACACAAGATTTAACTTATTTTACAGTGTGAGTTTAATAGCAATGAATGACTTTGAAATAAAGAAGTCGTGATAAACACCCGGTATAAAAAGGATGAGTCTTAAAAGAACAAAGAACCCTTTGCTCAGGCAGTGGAGAAATACCTCATTTGTAAAGTATCTTACCGTTTCAGATATTCTATGTGGACTATGAAAACTGGAGCCATTTGAGATCTGAAGATTTCATACTTTAAATTGGAAATCAAGATGATTAAAATTAGGTTTCAGAATCTGATATTTACACTAAAGGCTTTCTAGATAAAACTGCACTATGTTATCTAGACTAGAACCTACCTTGCAAAGTCTGAAAATAATGATTTGTTTGTGAGCCCTGGAAGTGGCAATTAAATGAAATTCAATTTTTCTGGGATGAAAATATTGAGTGAAGGGCAGGGTCCCTGATGAGAAGCGCTCTCAGATCAACTTCCACAGATTCCCTCACAGCCCAGCCTGGAGCTCTTACCTCCACTGAGATTTTTAAAGCCACTATAGTTATTTGTGCTGAGGCAGCTCCAGCCAGATTCTGAGTCAGTGTTTCAAGATAAAGCTTAAGAATATTCACCAAGAGAAGAAAAGGTCTCCTTTATTCCTTCTTTCCTTCCTTCCTTCTTTCCTTCCTTCCTTTCATCCTTCCCTCTTCTGGAGAAAATCCTTTAATAAACTTTGGAATCTATTGGGGGGCATCGTTCAAACTACCAAAAAGGGCAGAGCACTTACTTAGCATGTGTGAGGCTCTTGGTGGTACCCCCAGCTCTGCAAAACAAAAGAAAAAGTGCTTTTCCTTTTAAAATACCTACAATATACTTTTCCTTTAAAACCTTCCGGTATGAGCTTTATGTTTTATTTATGCATATGTGTTCATTTAAAACTTATTGTGGAAGTTACCTTCCGATTGTGGCACAAAACAACCAGCGGAAGCTTGTGGAAGGTAAGGGTTTGTTTCAGCTTCAGGATGGCAGCATGAAGGAGCTCCTACCACTGGTGTTTTGAGCTAAAGTGTAAATTCCCGAGGACTGTTCGCAGTGGCACAGTTCCTTCGGCAAGGTTCCAGCTCCCAAAAGCTCCCCCAGACTGGGAGTAATTATGAGGCTCATTCACACTTAGGGCTATGAGGACACAAGCACACATATTTTTGGATCGGTGTCAATTCCCTTTTAAAATGTGGAAACAATATCACTTACTTTCCCTCCCTTAGCACCAAGTTCAGTCCTCTCTCTCATTCTGTTCTAGTCCAGCCTGACTTGCCAGTGCCAGGAGCTTGACGCTGCCCCTCAAAACTGTCCCACATTTTTGTTCTTTCTGACGCCCTCCATCATTACACAATTTTTTGAAGAAAAGGATGCAAGAAGATCTTGACTATAACCCTCAATTAATTAGTGGTGGTGCACAGCTGATCAGCATTATGCTACTCTTTGTTGATGGGATTTCCTAGGTTGTATTTGACACAGCATCAGGAAAGCCAAATCAAAGTAGGAGGAAGGACACTGTCCGGGAGCTCGAGTAGCTTTACGTTTAAGCACCATATCCAGGTGATTGAAACTTAGTACTTTCATTCTACTTATAGAAATCAGAGGCAGAAATGATTTTAGCAAAGAGAGATTGATTTGAAAAAGAAAGAAGAAAAGCAAAGCCAAAACAAATAAGATATGAAATGAGTCTGAGAAGGTCACATCTCACATATACCGATGTCCTTCTCTACAGAGAAGGGATTCCAGACATAAGTATGTGAATTTCTGCCTGACTGCCAATTGTAAGCCTAGGAATGTTAACATATAGGTTCTTCTTTTTCCTCCCTATGTAAGGAAAGGAACACAGAAAATGACTGTAGTAACAAACAGCCTCCATTTCTTTGCTGAGTACCTCCTCTGTTAATACCAGATACTTTACATACTGTTTGCAATTACTAATAGCAACAGTATTTTTGGTAGATATGACGTCACATTGCACATTACAGATGAGAAAACCAAGCAGTGAAAACAGAGATGTGACACAGCGAATGGGATCCTCACTCATCTGAAGAATCCCTGCTACTGTGTTGCAATAATATTAACTTACACTAGGAAACTAATGTCATGAATAATAGTAAAGAAGCTAAGGAAGCTGTGACAGTGGGCTGGGGAAATGGCTTAGGAATTCAAGGTCACTCCAGACTGGGTTCGATTCCCTAGTACCCACATAAAGCCAGATGCACAAAGTGGAGCATGTATCTGGAGTTTGCAGTGGTAAGAGGCCCTGGTGCACCCATTCATTTTTTCTCTCTCTCTCCCTCCTCTCTCTCTCTCTCTCTCTCAAAAATAAGTTAAAAAATAAGGTATTCCAAGATATGTAGGCCTCTTCCAAATGCCTTCCTCTGTTAACAGAGAGCCTCTGAAGCAGCAGAGACTGCCTTCCAGAGGGCTTCGATATGGTGCACTGTGGGGGGGGGAGGTGGTTCTGTTCCCTCCATCCCAGAGGAAACACTGGCAGTGTCAGTTTCCCTGAAACACAGAAAACTGCATGAAGCACTGTTCTCATATTCAGTAGAAGAAAAGAAAGTTCATATACTGGGGATCTCTTGATTTTTAATTTTTAAAAGAATTTTGGTGCTTTGCATTGAACATAAGAAAGTTACCTATGAAGGAAAGGTGTGACATACATATCCTGATTACTAGAATTCTTCCTTTTTCGCCACTCAGCTCAAGACTCACATAGAGTCTTTCGTGTATATGTTTCCACAGGATGTCCCCCATCCCATGAAGTATCTTTGTTGCAGTCAGCTTTGCTTGCTGGACAAGCACCCTCCCAGGCTTACAAAGTCCAGGGCACACCATCAGTGGAGGGAGAAGCGGCTCTCTTTGTACATGCATAGCACAGAAGCACCATCACAGACGGCAGAGCTCCAAGCGCTCTCCACACATGGACTTAGGATCCAAACACACCTTAGGGCTGGACTCCCCGACACCTCAGACTCCAGATTCAAGCTTGAGTCTATGGGGCCACTCATTTACACCACTTCACTCTTGCTCTCAGACACTCCCTGGATATTTCCATAAGTCAGGAGTCCTACAAATTTAAACCTGCATATGCACACAAGACACAGCCATTGCACACTTGAACTCATCCTGGAAAGGGGAGCAGCGGCTTTTGAGTGTCCACTCCTCTCAGAGGAGCTGTTGGTCACTTAACATTTTTGGGGAAAGAGTAGTTGTTTTCTTCAGTGAGGTATCCACTAGTATGAGGGAGGGGGAGAAGAAGGGCCTCAAGGGAGGAGGGGGACAAGAGAGGGTAATGGGGTCTGTGTGATCAAATTATACGTATGATAGTGTCAAAGAGCACAGAAGAGAATGGAACCTCTTGCTATTTCATGTGATTTCAATTTCACTACAAAACTAAATGAAAGTTCTGTTATTATTGTAGCTTTAGAAACACGCATTGAACCAGAGCTAGTATATACAACCCTGTCACACAGCTAGCAGAGTCCAGACTAGATCCTGTTCTCGCTCATTTCAGAGTATTTGAATGGCCTCTGGCCCTGTGTACTCTGCAGGGCCCCTCCCCTCACAATGCATATTGGGAGCTCAATATGCCTAGGGAGTGGTTATAATCATATTGACTCGTTTGATATGAAAAGCAATCCTGATAAGTGGGTAACACAGAAATCCACTGTATAGATGAGGACATGAAGTATCTATTGGACAAGCTGTTAAATATTACAGAACTTGAGAAAATGCTAATTTTACTTCTGAACTAGCATCTTAGCATTTTCTCTCCTACTACCAGCCCCTCCTACCACCTGACCAAATTCATGTGTCTCTCGCTGCTTGTTTCTGTTTCTACAGAATTAGATCCTCTGAGTCTAATGCAGTGTGTAAGTGGAGCACCCAAGAACACTAAGACTGTTACGGAATGTCATTTACCGTGGAAAGGTGGAAGACTGCCCACTGAAGACAAGGCTGCAGAACAGATGACTTATGTCCACACTTCATTTCCAGTTAATGTGAAATGAGATGTATGCTTTGTCCATTCTCAAAATGAAATGAACCTGAATAAATTATTACTAATTGTATACTGTCTACTTTGCAGTTGAATTCATTAAATATTATCCGATAAAGCAACCATTTTCTTGAGATAAATGACAGGGCAAGTGAGTTACAAATTTTTAAGAAAACCAAGGGCAGTGGACCTTGACGGACCAAGGTGAAGCGCTTTGATGTATGGTCTCCTCCCTGCACTAGCTCTACAGATGTGAAGATTTGAACCTAGTTATCTGGTCTCAACTCAGGGGACAGAATGAGTTACTCCTTACTTATGTTTACATGCTGACTAAGGGCAAACATACCGCTGCTTCTCTGGGGTGAGGGGCAACACTGGTCAGCAAGGGACTAATGTAAGGAAAAGTAAAACAGAAAATTGGATCATTACTAGAGTTTATAGAGCTCAGAGAATAAGGTCCTTTCACACTACTACAGAGAATTCCAATGGCTATGTGAAGTACTAAGTACACTGGGGGGAGGGGACAAAACAAAGATAACAGCAGCCAGGACTTTCTTTAACCTGAGGGGGGGGAGTCCCAGAAGTCTGTGTTCTGGGCATAACAACTATTACCTCATCTTGTGACAAAGGCACTGCCTGCTTCCCCAATACACTACCAAATTATTTGTTCCCTTCAACAAGGGTCTGCTATAGCCCACACTGGCCTTGAACTTGGTAGGTATCTCTACGACCAGTAAGGAGCTTGAACTCCTAAAGTCTCCTGTTTCCACCTACCAAGTTCTGAGATTACAGGCATGTATCCACCTTGCCTGGTTTATGCTGTGCTGCAGACTGAACCTGGGTTTCACAAGCGTTGGTAAGAACTAGGCTAAGTAAGGTACATGCCCATACCTTGCCCGTTCTATTAAGGATAACTCTAGCTACAAGGAATTTCCCAATCAAGGTGAATGTCATTGCTAAAACTTACTTCATTTACTTTCTGCATAAGACCACCATGAGCATTACATTTCAGAGGCATGTTTAAATTTCCTTCTGCATTTCATTTATGTTATTACTTGATGTACACCATTCCTAAATGATCCAGGACACTGTGTTACCAAAACATAACTGTGCAAGAATCTGTCTCCCATTCCCATGTAAAGACAGGGTAAAGCCACCAATATCCAGCATTCCCTGGCTAAGTCCTGTCCTTGGGAGTTCATGGGACTCAGCTGAAACCACCTGCTTCCACAGTGCATTCAGATCAATGGAGGCATTCTCCCTTTCTCAGTGTCCCTATACAAACGCTCCCTCACTGAAGGGAACTGACTGAGAGGGGACAGACAGACGACTGTGAAGAAATGAAAAGGACCTTTACTAGATTCAAAACAGAAAGGCATTCTGCTCTCCAGGATGCGTATCTATTTAGTTAGATTTGCTTAAAAGTATTCTCGGGCTTCCAAATTCAATCAACCAGAAAAACTTTTTAAGAGACTTTTTTCTAGTCTATTGCAGAACTATGCTTTTATATGATTAGCTAATGGCAATTATCTATCAGATTTGTAACATTAATTTAATATATAAGAATAAAAAGACATGGGTAATTTTCCAGATAAATGTCTCCAGAGGATTTTTGGAAAGCACATTTACTATATTTTAATATCTAATTAAACACTCAAACAGACATAATGGTTAATATTCTTAAGCAAGATTCATAAGATTGGATAAAATAAAAAAAGAAATAATTATCTCAAATATTATTAATGGCAATCAATTTTCCAGGACATATTTTTATCTCCTATATTCAAAGAAAAGATTTTTTTTTTTTTTTTGGTTTTTCAAGGTAGGGTCTCACTGTAGGCCAGGTTGACCTGGAATTCACTATGTAGTCTCAGGGTGGCCTTGAACTCATGGTGATCCTCCTACCTCTGCCTCCCAAGTGCTGGGATTAAAGGCATGCGCCACCATGCCCGGCGCTTGAAAATATTTTTAAGCTACATAGTAAAGTGCAATTTTTAAAGACAAATTCTTCCATTGAGTTTATCTGAATCTTGGAAGAAATATAAATTATTTATATTATTCCTAAAACAATTTGATTGCATTTTTCACAAATTAAGGATAATTTACAATTATTTTTCCAGGACAAATAAAATTTATAGAAACAGTTCTAAAAGACCTATTTGCAGAAACAGAGCTTGTTGGTGAATAATCCCACTTCTTTCAGACTGATGACCACACTTGTGCTGATACTGTAAATGCAGTCCAAAATTTAGAAGAAAGTCAACTTTGAAATTCAATCCTTAAGTTGATTTTTTCAAGTTCCTCAATGATAAAATTAGTAAGAGCCTCCAAAAATTTAACTGGTATCAGCAGAAAAAAAAAGTAAGAGGCAAGGGTGGAGTGCTCTGCAATGCTCTGCAGGACCTCATGTTGATTACCGTTACCTGCACAGAACCTGCATAGTAATGGGCCCTGAACAGACTGTCGTGCATGTTGGAGGAGGAAAAAAAAGACAGCAGAATATGCGATAGTTGAAAAGTTCAGCGGGGGAGAAGAAAGGGGACAAAGGAGGGTGGTGGGAAGAGAGTAGGTAAATATTTTAATAAAGCTTTTATGTTAAAAAAATAATACAACTAAAACTAAATTCATCAACAAAGCCTGTTTTCACCATGCAGTGAAGTATTCTTCCAAAGAAACATTATCTTGTCTCTGCTCAGATGTCACCCTGATTTCTAAATTTTATCTATTTCTTGTAAGAAACAGTAAGTTCTATTCAATATTGACCTAGGACAGTACCTCAGATAGTTTAATTGAATAGCATTATGAATATATCCAAGTATCATAATATCATTTCCACATCTGGTACAATAAAAATTTTAAATGAACTAATCACAAGATCACTAGAAAATAGGCATTTCTTTTCCCAATTTGTTTTATAGATAAAGAACCTGGGCCATCAGTCACACAAGGAGAAATGACTTTACAATCTTTTTTCTCCTTCATATTTCTTTTTAAATCACTTCACTATTCTGAGAATATATTCTGTATTTTCTTGTACTATAGTCTTTCATAAAATAAATGTATCTTCACTACCAAATAAAGTAATAATAATCATCTAATTTTTTTCTTTGTCTTTAGTAGTCAGATGGTCTTAGTAACATAAGGACATTTCTTCATTGAAAACTGACGTTAACAACTAAAGGAAATGGCTGAAACTGACAGTTTTCTGTAGGGCTCCTCTATCCCTACTGCTAACACACTGCCACTGTTTTATTCTCTTCAGGCCTCTAGGTACTCTGAGCAGTCTTTATGTTTTCAAATTCTATTCTGAGAAGTGAGGATTTGTGCTTACCAAGGAGAGATCATGAAGGGAAAAAACATATACATTTTAATAAATAGGTAAATTTAGAGATTAAAAGTGGCAGGACCAGAAATATATAAAAAGGTAAAAAGCCGTTATCAACTATCCATACAAAGAAGTTAGTATTCAGTCATATTATTTATAATAATATTATATTTGATATTTATAATAATATTTTAAAATACTTTTAAAAAGAATATTCTGATTTCAGTAGTTTCTTTAATTACTAGAAACTCTAATGAAACATTTGCTTCTCCCAGGAAAAGCTTTTTTATTCTCTTTTAAAATATTTTTGTTTATTTGTGAGCAGAGAGAAACATACACAGAGAGAGGGGGAGAGAGAAAAAGAGAGAAAGAAAGGATGGGCGCACCAAAGCCCAAACTGCAGACACATGTGCCCCTTCTGTGCATCTGGCTTTACATGGACACTAGGGAATCAAGCTCAGGTTGTTAGGTTTTGCAGGCAAGCACCTTAACTGCTGGGCCTTCCCTCCAGCTCGTCTTTTATTTTCTTTTTTAGCTTGTTGTTTTGTATGTAAAGAATGCATGTCCTTGGTCTCACTTTAAACAAATTTTAATTAAATAAAACAAAGTTGTTGGATGTATTATTTTACTAAGTGTAAATATACCAAAATATCTTAAATATAATATTTTTTTAAAAAAACATGCTTACTTTGTCCACAAATCTCACTCAGACCCAAAGGCACTATATTGCCTATTATGATGAGATAATCCCTATAAAGACATGACATGTTTGACATGTTAGACTTCCTGTGTAAATGTTAACAATTGTTGTTGTCACTGGATAATCAAATCTCTTTGCTAAAAGCCAGCATCTGTCCTCCAATTCTTTCCTTTTCTTAGTATGTAAGCTTGCTCTGAAGAAACAAGATAAGATTCCTACCCCATGCCTACCAAGTCCATTAGGTCTTAAAAGCTAAGCTCTTTAATTATAATTCTATTTCTTCTCCTAAATACATTCTTTCCATGGGATTTTGGTAGAGGAAAGCAGAGACCAAGAAAACAAAAACTTTAGGAATTGTGATTTTTACATCAGCAAATAGTCAAACTAAGTTACTAGGCGGAGAGACAAGTCACACCCCAGTTACTCTTTTTCCCTCAATCAACTCTGATCACATCTGAGTTTCATAACATGTTTCATTGACAAACCAAAGTTGAAACCTCAGTAAATCACCTCTGCACAACCAAATAGATAGAGAAATTAATGTCCCAGAAATTTCAAGTTCTAAGAAGGCAACCTTCGAAGTGGAGAGACCCTGTAAAATCCATGTTTTTTTTTTAATCTGACATAATCTCCAGTCCTGTAAGGTCTACCATTATGTAGTGAGTGTTTGCAGAATTAGAATATACATGTAACAGTACGTACACCTTCCAGTCCTGTGAGGTCTACAATCATGCTGTATTTGCAGAATTCGAATATACATATAACACATTATAGGAAGTGGGGGAAAAAAACACCCTGAACATTACCCCAGTAGCCCAGGAAATTCAACAATCACTCAACCAAGGGATCTCATTAAGCTGAAATGATGGGAGGGTTTGCGGGGAGAGAATGGAAAGTGATGGGATATATATACAAAACTAAATCAAAAATGAATTGGTACCATGGACTCCTTACTCCTGGACAGTAAACTAAAAGATATATCCCTCCAAAGGAAGTTTGGGGTATTGTCTGGTAAGAAGAGCTCTGAAGAAGGAGGGATGAAGCCTAACCCTAAGATATTTGCATTTAGTTTGTAATTCCCAGTATCAGAAATCTGTTACTACCCACATTGAGCTGTTGATCAGACAGACCTATGAGGTTCCCAAAACAAAACAGGCACTTGATTACCCAACCAAGGTAAAAGATAAAACCCTGTTGCTAAAGACATCACAGACTGCTGACACACAACATCAAGAGTCCCTGCTGGAACCTGAAAGGAAGCCAGTCCCCAGATGGTTAGCCTGCACAGTGCTGGAAAGCTCTACATGAGCTGCCAGGGGAAATAGGCCAGCAATGTTGGAAGAAAGCAGGGGACACTGCTATACGACAGCAACCAGCATGACAGGATACTCTCCTGTGCAAAAGTGGCACTTAACCTAGGCGGGAGATCAAGGGCTCCCTGATTGGCTAAAAGCTCCTCTCAGTGACAAGGAACCCATAGCTAGAACTGCGATCCAAGCCAAACTCTTATGGAGACCAGGAATCTGAACTCCAAGGGGAAGCTTCCACTAACCATGGGCCTAAAGAAAGGTACACCCATTATATTCTCGAAATTTAACAATGCTTATCTCATTTCACCTATGCTGTTCTCACTCTGTTGGAGAAACTGATTTTATTTTTTCAGAAGGCAGTGAGAGCCGAAGACACCCTAATTCTACAGAATTAGAGCAGAAATGTTAGTTGACTCCCTGGCAGGAAATGAACCATTCCTAATATATTGGCTAAGACCCAGGTCAAAACATAGAGGAAGTGGAGAGACAAGCAAGAGTGCTGCTCCCACAGAGAGCCCAACACACTGCATCAGGGTGATGGAAAATGACACTGAAGACTCTCAAAACATTCCAAGAAATTGAGAAGTTGCTAAGAGTTCAACACTAAATTGATTTAGTAGATTTAAACTCACCCACCATGGCTCAAGAAAATTTGCAGAAGAGAAGGCTAAAAGATCATCAAAGCCACAGTACAAGGGAATCTCAAGAGGCATTGCAACACTCCCCACAAAGACTGACTGCCGCTTGCCCAACTCACAGCCCTCAACTCCCTGAGGAGGGCCCTCGGTTGTAATGGGGGCAGGGAGGAGGGACATGGGGGTGCCAACACATGACTTGTTCATGAGAAGTTTCTACTTAATAAACACATTTTAAAGTATTTTATTTATTTATTCATAGGCAGAGAGATACACTACCCCTTCCAGTGTCTCCTGGATTGAGTGTTCGTGGGGAGGCATGATCCCAAATAATCCCCACGCTGAAATGCTGAAGCATGAGAACATGTCTTCCCCTCTGTGGATAGGACATGGAACTGAGCCGAAAAAGGAAGAAAATAAAAATAGGTGTTTGCAATTACTGAAAACATGGCAAAGCACTTTGTTTGGTTTGGTTTTAGTATAGCATTCCCAACAGCCTGCAAAACTCTTATGAAATAAAAATTTTTACATAGGACAAAAAAAACCCACTGTGGTCTGATGCCAGGGAATGAAGACAGTAGATATTTAAAAACCCAAAGTTTCACAACTAAAATTCAATTAAATCCATAAAGTACTATTGAAGTATCTAGGATATGGGAAGCACTGTAGCACACACAACCAAAAAAATAAAAAATAGCAAGCCAAGTCCAGTGTTTAACATAAATCAAAGATACTATCTGGCTTTTTCCAAATATATGGTTTTGTTTGTGGTGGTTTTGAGTAAATATATAATATATAATGAAGAGTGTGCTATAAAACATTTGCTCATGAGTTTTCCATTCCTTTTGGTCCCTTTTCCCTAATTATACTTAACGTCTGGGATTCTAAGGGAATACAATCAACAAATGATATAGATTCAAAAGCACCCGTATTCTCCGTTATTCTTTTGCACTTTGTTTGTAAGCAGCGGTGATTTGGCAAAAGAGGCATTCATCGTCTTCATGTTCTTATGAAAGACAAATTCAGTTCCACTTACTACAAGGCATTGGCATCACCATGAATCACGCATGTCAGAACAAAGAAATTCTAGCCCTTGTTGGCCATAAGAGACTTATATGTTTCTAACTGAAATCTAATATTTGCCAACAAATTTCTTCCTCTAGTCTTCCTTGACACATTCATATGAGTAGTTGGGGCATTAATCGGGAGTATTCGGATTTCATTTTAATTTTACTGTCATGGCAGTGCATTGAAGAATTGTGTCCTTATTGAATGTTAGATTCAATACTTGTTCCACATAAAAATTCCCTGTCCACATAGTTTCCAATTTACTGATTATTTTAAAAAAATAAAGTTAGACTGCGAACACATCAAGATACTTGTATGCTCTGTGTTCACTACATGGTAGGCTGGTCAAGTGGTCAGTTAGAAAGGGTATCTACAGGGAGTAGAAAGTTCTGTCTTAAGAATTTTTTCTTAAGAAAAGAACATGTTTCTTTTCTGTTTTCAAATACAGAATTCTTTCCAAGGCCAGGTCAAGGTCGAACATTCTCACATGATGTCCCTGGACCACTGGCCTCCAGGACTTCCTTCTTTGTGTGAATTCTCCAGTAATCAGCCCTGACAACTTAGGAGCCAATACTTTGCTTCTACTGTTTATTTAGTGCTTTCTGAATCCATAATCTGCCCCTGCTTAGACTGAAACTTTTGTGAAACTGAAGTGATAATCTTGATAGCATCTGAAGAGCAATAAACATGCAGTCACTGAACATCTTCAAGTTAGTGTTATATATTGATGAAGGCCAAGGGCCTAAGTGTGGCAAAGTTATCAGCAAGCCAGAGGAGCTCAACAAAGCCACGCTCTGTAGGAAGAGTCTGAAAATCAAAATTGGTCAGAGCATTTGAGCACCGATTTTGTTGGCAGCAATTCTCCATGAGGGTTTTCCATAGAGGTCATGTGACTTTGATCACATCCGGCCAACTGCCATTGCTCTGTCTCCAATGCTCAGCTCCAAAAGGATCTGATTTGTTTTTCAGGGTTGCCTGCTCTGTTTCTTTGTCTTTTTTTTTTTTGGTAGGAGGCTAATCATTGGAAAAAAAATAACAGAAGAGATTTCAAATAAAAAAATAAATAAGTGAATCAATGAGAGTGAAAAAGTTTAGTATGTGCCTAGAAATGAAAGAAGTGACCATACTTCTGTAAGCAAGAATTATAAACAGAGAAAATGTGCTGGCTTTGTTGGGTAGCACATTGTGAGGACGCACTGGCATAAGGCCCTCCTGGAACTCACCTGAGGCCAGCCCAGCAGCACTTGGGATTTCTCCTGAACATGGCCTGGAGAAGGAGCTGCAGAAGTCTTAGTCTCAACAGGGCAGGAATTCAGCTGGCAGTTTTCATGATGAGTTACAGTGTTGGACATGAGGAGCCCCTACAGCTCCCATTTTCTTGTGTTTTTCCCTCAACAGAAATCAGTGAGGGTTTGTTATGCTGGCTTGTTACAAACACTGTGATTTAGAACTCTAGAGATCACAGAAACTACTAGCTCTTTAAAATGAGAGAGCGATAAAAATTTAATTAAGGATAATGAGGAAATTGCACATTCATTCATATGTTTCCCTCTTGCCAACCAAATAAATAGAACGGCCGAATAGACTGTTCTTAAAAACCTTTCAGCAGGTCTACTTGGAAAAGATTCCAATGGAAAATAAAGCTCTTTTCAGGTCATCTGTAGAAATTCATCAAGGAAATTTTCTATTTCCCCAGAGATTCTCAGGCAAGAAGAATTGAACAATACTTCTTGTAGAAGAGGACATGGCTTCTACAAAAGCAGGTGAACATGAACTTGTTTGTTTGTTTTAGAGCACCAATAAAATGTCAACTTGACGTTGTGGTGCATTTGAACCCCCTCAAAATAATCACACCCCATGTCAAGAAGCGATCCACATGTGATTTCTCTAGAGAACCTTAAACCAATATTTGAGAAGATTTGATTTTAAGTAATCAACACAGTACTTTATTACTATGTGTTTGATCTTTAAGTCAGTATGAGATGATACTGTTTTAGATTGTATAATTGATAGTAACAGATTACCCCCATAATACGTCACTTCTTAAAACATGCCTTCACTTAATAATGGGAGGTGTAGCAGGTGTAACAGGCTGTACTTTAAACTATAAAATAACATAACTTATGTCTTGCAGGGGGAGATGAAACCTATTCACAAAGATATGCTTTCCCGGTTTGGCCTGTGGTCCACTCTGTGAAGAAATGGCTACAAAAGTCTAATTCCCAATTTTCACTTTTGTTTTCTTGTCATTCTGAGGTGCCTGGAGGGGTCTCTAGGCCTATGTGGACCTATGTACCTGCTATAGGAAAAGCATATGGTCAGACTGTGTTATGGCCACAGAGTACTGAACTGTCACTGAGGCTCTGAGGTGTCTGAGGTTCAGCTGGTCAGTAGTCCACAGAGTTAGGACAGGAAGAACTAAAGACACACGTTTCACCATTGGTGTAATGAAAGCCTCTGTCCCAGCTTTCTGTACGGACAATAGGAGTAGGTCCCATGGGGGATGACCCTGAGAAAAGGGCCTCTGGCAGTATTCTCCAGCAGATATGAGGACAGGGGGACATGACCATTACTAGGAATTCCAAGACAGCCAAAAGACAAGGTGGCTATTTTTTCCTGTGATGTAATCAATACAAGTACAAGGTGGGAGTCAGGACGTTCTGAAAGCATTTGCAAACATGGCTCACTCATCCTGATCAATTTATCCTTCTTTGACCAACTAAAATTAGGCTGGTGGGAATGCAAACTTGTAAAACTACTATGGAAAGCAGTGTGGAGGCTCCTGAATAGGATGGAGCTACCAGTGGACCCATCTACCCCTCTACTGGGCATCTAAGCCCAAGTTTCCTTACCACACACAAGAGCAAAGAGCCCAGCGCCGCATATTCTCCCTCATGTGTGGTTTCTAACCATGTTAAACAGGATCATTAAGAAAATCTGTCAGTGAACGCAGAGACTGTAAAAGGGAATGGGAAGTTTTTTTTTTTTTTTGGTGTGGGGAGGAGGGTGGAGGAGACTCATATAGAAAACTAAACTAATAATGAATTGATTGATACCATAAAACGCTAACTTTTATACAGTAAGCTCCTGAGGAAGCTGAGGGCACGACCTGGTATCAGGGGCCATGAACAGAATGGGAGGAAGACTAACCTCAAGAATAATTGCTCAGGCCTGCATCTCCCTGTCCCAGTTATTGGTTTCTTCCCACACTGAGCTGTTGATCAAAGAGACCCATGAGGTCCCCAAAACGTGACAGACTTCTGTCAAAGCTCTTAAATACCTGTCCCAGGCCTAAGATAAGACCCTATTGCTGAAGAAATCACAGAGTATCATCAAACAACACGAAGAGATCCTGCTAGATCCAGAGTGGTAGCTCCCAGATGGTAGCATGTGTAGCACTGGAAGGTATTGCATGTCAATCCTAGGATACAAAACATGTCAATCCTAGGATCCTCTCATGTTATGTCAGTGAAAGTTTTTTTAAAAAGACATCTACTAATTTAATCTTCATGATTTCCAAGGTTTTCTTTATTCCAGATAAGAAATTCTGGCTCAAAGGGATGAAGGATTTTCTGAAGGTTAACAAATAGGCTTTCCGTGTTTTTTGTTTGTTTGTTTGTTTTGTTTTGTTTGTTTGTTTCTTTTTTTTTTGGTTTTCAGACTCACATGGTGCTCCTCCAGTTATGAACAAAGGGAGTTTGACAAGGCTTATCAGTTTGGAACTCAGGTCACTAGGAACACTCTAAAACCAAGGCTGTGAGTCACTAGAGCTTGTTTCAAAGCAAACATCTAGAACCAACTAGAAGGATTTGGTACACATAACAAAGTTTATATAGTGCTTGTAAGAAGCCCTGGGAATAAAGTGAAAAGGAAAGAATACACAGGGAAGTCTGGGTGCCCCACAAGGCAGGTTAACAGGTAAGTCAGAAAATATGGACCTGACTCACTGCTAATTAGGGACTAATTAGGGCCTGAAATATATGGATGCTAAAATCAAGTGCAAAACTTATTTCACCTGAATGCATCCAAAGTTCTGAGAATAAAAAATGGATGATACCCTAGGCTATCCATAACCCCCTACACCATGGACTGATCCAGACTGCCCATGGAGGAGGATATCCAGCTGATTGGGGACAGGGAAGAGGGAAATTGGGGAAATGGAGACACTAACACATTATTTTGCTCATTCAATGTATCTAATAAGGGATAATAAAAAATGGAAGATACTTTTCCAGAAAATTTGCAATTCAAGAGTCTTTTCTGTTTAAAAACATAATTCATTAAAATCTCTTTCTGGTATGAAATATAAGGTATAATGTTTTCTGGGAGTTTCACTTCCCTAATTCTTCAGCAATCTACTTCTCTTTTGTCCTTAAAAAAGCAGAGTACTACTGCTAATCTACAAATCTCAAGGGCGAATATTACTTTTCTTATTGTTACAACTCAGATTATTTTATGATAGAAATTAGCAGTATTGAAATACTACTCTTAAAAAAAAGCCAGAAAGAATGTCTCATAAAAATAGAATCTTAGATATTGTACTCTACTTTCTTTTTTAAAAAGTATTTTTATTTATTTATTTACAAGCGGAGAGAGATAGAGAGCGACAGAGAAAGAATGAGTGTGCCAGGGCCTCCAGCCACTGCAGACTCCAAATGCATGTGCCACTTCGTGCATCTGCCTTTACATGACACGAGGGAATCAAAGTTGGATCTTTAGGTTTGCAGGCAAGTCCCTTAATGGCTGAGCTATTATCTCACCAGCCTTCTATTTTCTATCTTACAGATAATTGAGAAAAAAAATGGAAGATGTTTCTTACATAGCTCTTTAAAAGAAAGTCACATATTTTATTAATCTAGTTTCTCAAGGGTAAACAGAAATTAAGAAATAAACTGCAGTCTTTCCAAAGGAGGTTTTTCAAGGGAATGTTTTAAAACGCTTTAATTAGCATTATAAAAATCCCAAGAACTTCCTATAATGTGGTTTCTACAGCAATATTTTTTTTACAATATTAAAATTTGAATGGATTGGGGTAGGGAGAGTGGGTTAACAAAATTCATCTCTAGTACATATAAAATTTTCAACTTTTATTTTTTAAGAAAATTACATAATTTTTAGTAATCAAAATATGCAATGCCAACACGTTTAATAGTACTTTACTGAGACCTTTAAATGAACTGGAGAACCACCCTGCTGAAGAAATTCATCATTCAATGTGTTCATTTGTAAGCAAAACAATTTCTACACTGACTTCTAATAAAAAAACAGCATTTAGTTTTACACAACTATAGTTTGATGGCCTATCTACAAAATAATTGGCCTTTCTTCTTCTCTGCTGGAAGAAACCTGTGAAATTGCACATTGGATAATTTCCCGACTTGTTAACAACAACTTGCCTAACAGTGCATCTCATTCACTGCTAACTGCATGTGAGGAAAAACATCCATTCTTTCTATAATTTTTCTTTCTATGCTATCAGAAAAAAATAGAAATTAAACAAAAAATATTTATAAACTAATATTAGTCTATTTTTCTACAGATGCTAAACAACAGTTTTCTGTAAGTAATTTCTCAGAAGTATTTCTGAAGTAGCTGTTTTCCACCTAGCATGCCTAGACATTGCTTGATATATTTAGCATTATTTAAGGTCTTAAATGAAGATATTAAGCTAGCACCTGCAGAGTGAATGGTACATAAATTCTTCTTTCATAGGTTCACTGACACACAACAGCAATTCATTAAAAAGGCATTCTCATAAAGAAATGCCAATTGTGGGTTACAAAATGCTAGAAGAACCCATCACTGTATAAATTATCAGGGTGACTACAAGACTTTATGGCATTTCACTTTTTAAGTACCCATTATGAATATTTTATGAACTGTAATTCTGAATTTTCATACATACACATAAATATCTAAGGATCATTTCAATAGCACACATAGTTAGCACAGGTCGAATAGCAAATACTGCAATTTACATTAGCTGAACTACCAACTTTTTAGAAAGACGGGGCTTTAATAGAAAATCATTCTTTAACAAGCACAACCTGGCAAATGCCTGAAGGACACAGTGAGTGTAAGGTTTCTAAGGGAAATGAGCTGCGTTTGGGAGAGGATGGATTGGGAAGTAAACAAAATTCCAAAAATGTACTTGAAGTTTTTTTTATATGCAACAAATAAATATACATAGCTCTTCTACATGTACGAAAATATATGTTAAATTGTGAGCTTCTAACTATGGTAATCAAAAATAATGCCTCTCTCTATAAACCAACATTCAAAGACAACTTTCCATTATGGATCGGTGAAAACACAAGTTTCAGCACAACCTCTACCACATGGCTCCATTTAGTTAAAACAACTGACTGTGGTTAATCAGAAAGTAGTGCTGAGGGCTGGAGAGATGGCTCAGCGGGTAAGGCACTTGCCTCCAGTGCCTAAGGTCCCTGGTTCAATTCCCCAGGACCCACATGTGCCAGACCCACAAGGTGGTGGCCCTGGTGCGCTCTCTCTCTCTCTCTCCTCTCTCTCTCTCTCTCTCTCTCTCTCTCTCTCTCTCTCTCTCTCTCTCTCTCTCTCTGCTTGAAAATGAATAAAGAAAATATTTTTTAAAATACATAAAGTTAAAAAAAAGAAAGTAGTGCTGAGAGTCAGCAGTAGAGAGTTTTGAGATCAAATCCATTAAGGGAGCTAAAAGGAATGAACAACTTTATTTTCTCTATATTATTTGCAATGTTAAAATGAGACCACATTTATATCGGCTTTAAAGTCAGTAATGTATGAAGGGTATCAAAGCAATTTTGCTTTCTGACATATTCGTTACGTCTTCAAAGCATTTGTTTCACATAAAAATTGCTATTTTAATAAAAGCTTTAATAAAATGCAAAACAAAATTTGCCATTCTAACCATTCAGGGAACATAAGCATGCTGTACGCACTAGATTCACAGTGCTATACAACTGTCATCACTGTGATAAATAGAAATGCTCTCACAACTAAGCAGTACCTTGTCCACTCCCCTTCTCCTGAGCCCCAGCTCCTGGGGACGTCTAATCTTATTGCTTCACTAAGAAGTTCCGGATCCTAAATATCACATGGAACTATATTCAATTCACATTGTGTTCATCAAACTTTTTTTGTTAAGCATTCTAGTGATGTGATTCAGGTGTCCCCCATAAACTTGACTGTTCTGAATGTAGGGTCCCCAGCTGGTGGCAATTTGGGAATTGGAGCCTCCTGGATGCAGTGTGTTATTGGAGGCGGGCCTATGGGTGTCATTGCCAGCTTCCCGTTGCCAGTGTTTGGCACACTCTCCTGCTGCTGTTGTCCACCTGATTCTGGCCAGGAGGTGATGTCCAGCCTCTGCTCATGCCACATTTTCCCTGCCATCATAGAGCTTCCGAACCTCGAGTCTGTAAGACAAAATAAACCCTTTCCTCCACAAACTGCTCTGTCAGGTTTTTTGTGCAGCAATGCAAAGCTGGCTGCAGCAACATGAACAAACTCCCCCACTGTCCACGGCAGCTACACTGTCTTCCTATCAGCAACGTGGTGAGCTCCAATTTGCCACATGCTGACCAATACTGACTTTAACGTTCTGATGATGAACCTGATCCACATTTCTCTAACACAATGCTATGTGATATCTTGGCATGGGGGTATTAGCTATGCTATTGTCCTTTATGAGGACATCTATTCAAGCAATTTCCCCAAGAATAACTCAGTGTTATTTTGAGGACTTTTACTGTTAACTTAGCCTGACAACAACCTTGATGGCCTGGGGGGCCTGGGCCAAAACTTACTGGAACAAGGAACAAGGGCGGCAGCTGGCACATCTTACCCAACAAGATGAGGGACATGGCGGGTGGTTGCGTCAAAAGGCCAGATGTTTATCTTGAGGGGTGGGTCCTGCCAAAAGTTCTACATCATACTGACATTTTTTTCTGATCATTTCATAGTATATAAATCCCTTTTTCTGCCTCCTTTTAAGCAGTCTATGGGAGAGTATAAAAATCTACAATGCTCATTAAATTATTATAAAATCTTCTATAGATGTCTTACCCAAACACTTTGTAAACAATTAGAGCACTTGCATTATTATAAAATCCCATATGGATGTGCCACGCATTCATTTGGAGTCTGCTTGCAGCAGCTGGAGGCCCTGGGGTGCCCATCCCCGCCCCCTCCTTCTTCTCTCTCTCTCTCCTCTCTTCTCTCTTTCTGCATTCCAATAAATAAAATACTTTTTAAAAAAGAAACAGGACACAGAGTGAGAAAAAAGAAAATATGGGTGAAAAGGGAAGATTGTTTAAAAAAATAAATGACAAAAACGCAAGTTCCAGTGTCAGGTAGAGACTTTGGCTCAAAGAAAAATGGGTAGAGGAGCAATGGAGCCAGGCATCCAAAGTTCTGCTCCAGCAACAGCAAGCGAGCAGTCCCTGCTCCAGGCAGTGTATGGGGCACTACAGGAGCACATGACCACACATGCCACACCTTAGACGCACGCACATGCGCGCACCCACACACACAGAAAAATTTGATTTTACAACATGCTATAATTCCTAAGTAAAAAAATTGTAATTTTAAAATTTGTAATACAGCACAGAAAATTATTGAATGGGAATAGACAAAAATCTCCTAAGATTTGAGATATAGAAAATTAAAAACAAAACAACAACAACAAAAAAAGAGAATAACTTGGAAATCCCAAAGGAAGTTCCAAGGTGCTTGGGAGATTTCATTATTATAGTCTGTGTTCTGTGAACAGTCAATGGAGTGGCTGGTGGAGTGTTTGTGTGAAACCGACAATATGTCCATCAGAGAGGCAACAGTCCCATTGAGCGAGCAGTCACGAGGCATCTGCTCATACTCTGCCTGGCTTGTTGTAAATGTCATCATATCCTGTCATATCTTTGCATACATATGTAGCAAATGCATGTGTGCATGCTTGTGTTTATGGAGATGTTGTGCATGGGCCATGGGGCAAAGGCAAGCTCAGGTAAGTTCTTCAGGTACACTGCCCTCCTCTTGTTGAGAAAGGGTCTCTCCCAGGACCTGGCTCCTCCTGCTCTGCCTCCCAATGCTGACATTCCAGGCAGACTCCAGAACATCCGGAATTTGTACATGGGTACTGGAGGTCAACCTCTCTCGTTCTTATGAGATGAGCATTTTAACCACAGTTATCCACTCAACCCTATTACTCTTTATGTTTCTGAAAATGATCAAATTAAAGTTTAGAAAGCCTAAATTATAACATTTTGAAGAATAAACTAGGATTATTGTCCCTAGAATTCACACTTAGGGTTCTCTAATTGAGACATCTTATGCTTCACTTGTCTATATTTCCTTAGTAAATAATCAGTTGCCCTTTAAGGATTTTTCTCAGTTTAAGTTGGTATCAGAGATGCAGAGGTACATAATAATTACTTTATAATTCCTTAAGATAACTTATTTTATTGTGAAATTATTCAAGAACTCTGAGCATTATACCATCTGTTCTAGATTCCTCAGGACAAGGTAATATTTCTGAAGCTTTTTGTTTGCTATTTGGAGTGTTTACACATCCTGTTTCCTTTCGCATGTAAATGATAGTCAAGAGACTATTTTACACCTGAAGCTATACTCATGTTAAGATTTTTAAGTCCTTGGTTATTATACACAGTTTAGTGTTTGAAGCAATTAACAGTGGACTGTAATTCTCTAAGGCATCAAATAGGTTAGAGATGTAAGAATTTTCTTCTTCAATGTCAGAGTTCTATGTTGGAACAGAGGAGCGAAGCAACATTGGAGTTTTTCAAGCCTCTTTGGGATGCTAAAAATATATTATTTGAGAAAAATAGGGCTAATTATTCAGAGTAGGGTATAAGTCTGAAACTGAAAATATATATATATATATATATATATATATATATATATATATATATATATATATATATGAATGGTGGCTCAAACCATTTTGTACAATTTAATACCCATGAATTGAAAGGATGGCATTAAGTGTTATTTTATCTATGACATTACATTTTCAAATATATTTCTTAGCAATATTTAATTTCACTGTCATGTATTCAACTTGGATACTACTTTTAATTCATTAAATTCATGTTCATGATGAGGAGGAAATTGTGACTTAGTTACCAATGGGGAGTTCCTCCAACAGATTTAAGGGGCTTTTTAAGAAATCACACATTTTACTTTAATTTCAAAAGTTGAGTCAGAGTTCAAAATTGTTAGGACCAAGTCTTCATAACAACTTGTAAAATAGTTAATGCTTTGATCTTTTTTTGTAAAGAAAACAAAAGTACTTTTAAGGGGGAAAAACATAGAAAAAAATCATTAAGTGAAAGTGGCAATTTTTTAAAAATTTTAATTCATTTTTTTCCAAGCAGAGGGTGACGAGAGAGAGAGACAGAGACAGAGAGAGAGAGCGAGAAAGAGAGAGAGAGAGAGAGAAAATATGGGCACACTACAACCCCTAGCTGCTACAAACTAACTCCAAATGCATGAATCACTTTGTGCATCTGGCTTTACATGGTCATTGGGGAATCCAACAAGGATCCTTAGGCTTTGCAGGCAAGCACCTTAACTGATGAGTCATCTCTCCAGCCCAAATTAGCACTATTTTATTTTTATTTGGAAATTACATTTTCTATCAGTCACTGTCCTTATACTGAAAATCAATGTCTTCTCAATTTCTGAAGACAAGGATGGGGCAGACATGACTGCTCACAATGAGGAGAAACTCTTAAGATCTGGCAGGTTTGGACTGGGATGTAGTTTCCTTAATGTGTGTGGGCTGTGGATTTGATGTCTAACACTACAAAATACAAAGAAAACTGGCAGACTTGAGCCAGAAGAACACTCAGGGGATTTTCTGTCATCCTTTATTTTCATGGTCCTCATGATAGTTAAAACTGCCTGAAACATTTCTTGAAGTTTAAAACAAAAAATTATCATTCTCAAACACCAAAACAAACTAAAACAAGAACACAAATCCTTCAGCAATCTTAAGGAAGGAAGAGGGAGAGTTGAGATGCAAACCTGGACACTGAAGAAATGATTTCATGCAGTTTTGTTAGAGGCTGTCACAAGGATTTTGCTGTTTTCATGTAGGCATATTGCTTCCTCTCTGCTTGGGGGTAAGGAAGAGGAACAGACTAGGTATGAAACAAACTTGATAGAAATGAATGGGAGCCTCCAAAGTTAGCCAAGTACATATTCCCTTTTGTCTCTTTTCCAACACTGCCTTCTCTTTCTGTCTCTTTTCCCCAGAAAATCTCTAAGTATCATAAACATACTGCATTTCTAGCCTCAGAAGAGTAAATGTTGCTTGCATTTCAAAACCAATTGTTTTGACAACAGCATACTTCTAATTGCCCTGACAGTGAACGCTGAATAATCACACCAAAACAATGGCACAGGTAAGCAGTTTGAATTCTGGGGCTTCACTCTTGTGTAATTTTCATATGATAATTAGCACAAGTCTCTGCTTAGATTCTGGCTCTGATTAGGAAATTACTTCTCTTGACCTGATTGATTTGATAACTACCTGCTTTAAGAATTTGTTTCCTGTGTTATTGTCTTCTGTCACAACAGAGCGAGGCAGCCCTGCTGCTGGGAGAGACCTGATTTTCACTATTTGTGTGTAACCCAGGGATTTACACAGTATGGCTTAGAGAGTGGGTGTCAAGTGAGCACCACTTGATCATGTTCCAATATTTATATAAAAGCAGTTGACTTTGGAAATGGTAAGGTTGATAAAGACATCTAACCTTTCTCTAACAATGTTTTTGTGTATTTAAATATTCTGTGAGATTTGAGTTAGCCTCCTATCAGATGGGCCTCCGTTGCATCACACATTTAGCTCTGTGCCTCAGGCTGGAGATGCCTCCTGAGTTCTGCAGAACATCCCAGATCTCTGCTCTGTGCTTTCTTATGCACTTTTCCATACCAATCTTTCCAGCTGCATGAAGATGGTGGTGAACACCAGCTTCCTGGATGTCTCTCATCACTGACTTCTCCACATGGAGCTCATGTCCAGTGGACATTTTCTAGAGTCACTCATGGTAAGTGTCTTCCATCAAACTGAGTAAAAACAAACCCGGGCTAAAGCTTCCTTTCCAATTTTACTTGGATATGATTTTCATTAATAAAATATGTTTGGATATAAATGCCATTATCTATGTAACCTCATATTATATGTATTTGATTAAATCAAAGGTAATTAATGTAGCACAGCTAAAGTTCTTACTTATAACTTTTCACTTAAATACAGAATCCAGATTTGATTGAGTCAATAATTTATGTTCTAATACTACATTTTCAACAATTGTTAGAAAATGGATTACTATTAATGTTATAAAGCGTATTTTCCAAAACAGTTATCAATACAACTTCATACAATACATAATTGATATGATAAAATATAGCACTTATGGTTCAAAGAAATATGTTTTCTATAATTCACTTTCTAATAACTTATAGAAAACAGTTTTCTAAACATGACTACATTAAGTAGTCAAAATATGATGAGATTAAATCTTAAACACAGAAAGTTTTATTTTATCAGAGAAGCAATTTGATTTTAACTAAAACATTAATGTGTGTCTGGACAAGATTCTGAATATGTATAAAAGAATTTCAGGGCTGGAGAGATAACTTAGTGGTTAAGGCACTTGCCTCCAGTGCCTAAGGCCCCTGGTTCAATTCCCCAGGACCCACATAAGCCAGACCCACAAGGTGGTGGCTCTGGTGTGCTCTCTCTTTCTCTTTCTGCTTGAAAAATGAATAAATAAAATATTTTTAAAAAGAATTTCAAACTTTTAACTATATATTTGCTGTGTGCTTTGGTTCTTTAGAGAGATGTATAACCCTTCAATCTAATTAATAAGAACACTTTGCAAATGATGGCAAAATTGGACAAATCTGACCCTAGAAAATATTTTGTACTACTGTGATTTATAGAATATTTATAGAATTTATAGAATAATGGACATCAGTTTTGTCCTTCAGAAAACAAGCTTTTAATACATGTAGCAATAAGATGAGTTCCCACATAAAATAGAAAGAGTAAGGTACAATAAAAGACTGAAAGTTAAATTTTAAGTGTTCATTTGAAGAACAGCTTATTCTTTTCAAAGTTTAAAGTGTGAAATGTTGGCATGTTTTGTCAAAATACACTTGGCTTTATCTACTCCATAAAGGCATTTAGAAAGCCTTAATATCTCAAGGCTCAGGCCATATCAATCTAGGATACTTGTCAGCCTACATGAGCATGAACATGAGTATCATATCAGAATTTATGGCTATTCTTTAAGAATATTCATTCAAAGCCGGGCATAGTGGAGCACGCCTTTAATCCCAGCACTCAGGAGGCAGAGGTAGGAGGATCACCATGAGTTCAAGGCCACCCTCAGACTACATAGTGAATTCCATGTCAGCCTGGACTAGAGAGAGACCCTACCTCGACAAAACAAAATATTAATAATAATAATATTTATTCATATGGATATTCATTAAGAAAAATTATGGTTCTTTAAAAAATGGTATACACCTTAAACATTTTAGTCTCAGTTTATTAACAAAATCTCACATATTTATACATGGCAAACATTTTACTCAATAGGAACTCAGATTTCTAACTCTAGCTAAGAAAATTCTATAGCCTGGTTGAAGTCAAACATTTTAGCCACAAAAATCATGTGTCAGTAAGTATTGATCATGTGGAGAAGCTGTTAACGATTTATTGAATGCTCTGTACTTCTGTCTTTCAGAAGGACATGCAGAGGCAGGGTAAGTGCAGCACAGCACGATGGTGTGGAGAGATGAGCATCTCCAATGCAGATAAAGCGACAAGCAGAAATAACTGCCCCTGTCAGCCTTATGGAGAGGCTGCCTCACAATTACCAGACTGACCATAGGCACGGGGCCACTATGTCAACTGCAGGGGCCGGATCTGTCACCATTTGCATTTCTACTGACCACAAATGGAGATATCTGTGCTTATTGCTAAACGCATACAAACATTTGCCTATGCAATGTGACATAAGACTGAAAGTCTCACTGGTCTGGCTGACGTTTATAAAGATTGGAAGATTCCCCTCAGGCAGAGCACTTTGACAAAAGTAGTCATTTAAAGCAACAGCTAATTAAAGCAGATTTCTTCTTTAATGAAATCATATAAGAATGCTAAAGCATCTTTTTAAACATATCTCCTTAAAAATAGTGAATTATTAAGAAAAATATTTTTATGCATGATAGTACTCTTTCCTGTTAACTAAAAATGTATCATGAGTTTAGGCTCGGGTAAATTCTTTTATAACAAACAATATTTTTTGAAGGGTGTAGGTGGGCAAAGACCTTATTCTATTCTTTCCTCACTCATTGATCATCACAGTGCTCAATAATTTCTTCTGAATGCCAACTAACTATAGATAATATATGATTACGTAAAACGTGTAAGACAGAGTCACAGCAGGATAACTGTTACTTTTCCTACAGGGAAAGGAGAAATGATAGAATTAAATAAGGCTGCTAGAGCAGAACACATGTGTAAGAGGAGACCTGGTTGAGACGGACATATGAGAACAAAGAACAACTAAAGCAAAAAAAAGCTGCACAGCCAATATCTGGAGCAAGACCGTGAAGAAATAACCCCGTGTGGAAAGGTTCTGACAGAATATGACACTGGCTATGCATTATTAGGTGGTCTTAACATGGATGTCATATCAACAATTATCATTTATAGAAGCTGGGATGCTTCTTAAAGCTAGAGATAATAAGGCTGGGCTAACAACTTCTTTACAATAAGTATCATAATCCATTAATCACTCCCAGCATATGATTTTTTTTTTGTTTCACAGTGGTGTGCACATTGGCGCAGGATGGATCTGGGGAGAGTACACAGGCATCGCTGTCATTGGCCATAGGCACAGCCATTGAGCCGTTCTGAGCTTACACAGACCACTCGCTGGTTTATTAGCTGCATATTTCCAATCTTTAGGACTATCTTTTTGTTTGGTGAGATATGATCTCATGTATCCATGGATGACCTTGAACTTCTCATCCTTGAACCACTTTCAGGGCCCTGCAATTATAGTTTCAGTACCATCTGACTTGGATTTTGAAAACCATCTAGACATGGGATTCTTAAGCCATAGAGAAAGCTCTATGAACACTAGAGCTCTCATGAGAAATATTACAAATTCTATGACCGCTCTACTGACACTCACAAGGCACATCTTGTGAACTGCATTCATCTGTTGCACAAACATGGAGACATAGTCCATAGTCAGTGTCTAGGATCGCTTCTCACTTGCTATGCATTACTGAGCATTTCTCAAACAAGAAGTGAACCTAGGTGACACTCCCAACAATTCTTAGGACCTCCCGGATCATTGTCAAGATGTGCTGAAGTCATGCTCTCCTTGGAAGGCCCCAGCAGGTCAGGGAGGGGCAGAGGCTAGTGTTGGTGCTGGGCTCTTCCTGATGAATCAAGAACCCTTGCCATGGACAATCTCTGCTGCACAGCTTCTCAAGCGAAGGCAGGGAGATACGTTGTTTGACGTTTACACTCTCCATCTTACTGTCTTCTTCTTTATCGTACAATTATTACCCTCAGCAGCTTTCTGTGGACTAGATAATCCTTTTAGAAGCTGTCATCACCACTGAGGTATTCTGATGTAATTTTAAAGGCAGAATAAGTCTTTCCTTTTGGGCACTTCGCACTGCATCAATACTTCATCTTTGACTATGTAGAAAAGTATACTCAGCAGTAAAATACATATAAAGTCAGGATATCAATTCACAGATGTAGAGTGAGCCTTGGTAAATAAAGCTACTTCAATTTATTAATAAAGATTTCCATGTTGCTGCATGCATGCTTCAACATTTTGTGGGTATAATCTCTACTCACAAAAACAGTTGGTACAATATTTTACTATATACATATACTTCATTGTGTTAAAGCCAATTAAGCATGGGAAATATTTACCATCTCATGGGATGAATATTAATGTAAAACCTACCAGAAATATGATGGGTTCCTAATGTAACTTCGTAACATAGAAATTAATAAAATTCACCAGTGAATAATTTGTTTCACTGAATCCACTAGAAAAGATCATGAGATGAATGCTGGTCTCAATTTTAAATTAGTTGCAATGCAATTTGGCAGCAGAAGTTTTAAGAGATAAAGAATGTCAAATATAGTGCAAAAGTACTGAAAGGCTTTTCTGAGCAGGAAATCAATGTTCCCTGGCTTTTCCCAGAGAAAGTCTTCATAAATATATAGAATGGCATTGCTGTTACACATTTAGGCCAACTTCTCATCCCCTACTTACATCAAATGTAATCAGAAGGGCTACCACAGGTGGTCTCTAGTTAGGAGCAAGGTACACTTGAGGGATGATACAGGTCTAAAAGGTCAGTTGAAACTAATGACAGGGGACCATGTTGGTGTCAAACGTGCTTATAAAGAAATAGAGAAAATTGCTGTGCTTGAGCTGAGGAGCAAAGGGTTTAAAAGCAGAGACCTTCAAGGGCCTGGGTTCTGCCCTCAGCACTGTGACAGCGATGACAGAAGTTGAGCAACTCTGGTACTTACGAGCCAGTGTGATCAGGGTCACATTCCTGTTTTCCTGTGGCTTCATCTCTCAAAGGAACACAATAATATCCCAGAGGATTGGTATGGCACTTGTTGGTAGGAACTTTTCACTGTGGCTGGTATAGAGTGACTATGCACTAAGTTATCTCTTGCCTGGTTACTTCTAACACACACTCAAAATACAACGCATCAGCACTGTTCATATGAGAATCATTCTGAAACTTCCCTCAGACATCTGTCATCAGAAAGATGTCCTTGGTGCAAGTATTATCCAGGTACTAAGGACACTTTTCTGTACAGATATAAAATGAGGGGGATGGGAACTTGGCTCAGATGGTGAAGTGCTTGCTTTTCAAGCATGAGGATCTGAGTCTGATCCTCGGAAGCTATGTAAAAAGGCAGGTAGAGTATCCATACAACACAATTTTGGAGTCTGCTGGCTAGCCAGACCATCCTATTTTACGAGTTCCCAGCCAGTGTGAGAGCTTGACTCAAAAACGACAGATGACACCTGAGGAATGTCACCTTAGATTGGACTCTGGTTTCCACATGACTGCATACACACTTGCACCTGCACTCACACACACACACACACACACACACTTGTACCTGCACAAATGCTCACACAAACATGCACACACACTTGCACCTGCACACACACGCACACCCTTGCACCTGCACACGCGCACACACACACACACACACACACACACACAGTCTAAAATGAAGTCGATATTGCGCACTAAAGAAATAAACTCCTGACATGAAAAGCTCATGGATGCCTCTCACACAGCACATAGTGTGTGTGTTTCCCTGAGATAAAATGTGGGCTTATCTATGGTGACAAGAGGCAGCAAAAGACCAGGTCCAGAACAGGATAAATGAAAGAAAATAAACCAAAGAGCACAAATAATCTCTTTGGAAGTAGTAGAAATATTCTTGATTATGTTGTCATTGCAAAAGTATATACAACCATAATTCCTCAAACTGTACAATTGAAGGAAACAATTCTTCCATAAGTTTGATTCTGACACACCCCAAAATTAATAATAATCGACACCAATGGAGAGGTCAGCCAGCAGTGCCCCTCTACTGTAGCTTTAACTAGAAAACTATGGGTAAATTCAACTGAGGTCTGGCAGGTCCCGCATCATTTCCAGCCACAGTTCCATTTGCGCAAGCCCTGCTATTCCTGCTGAGCTGTGATAATTTCTGGCAACACTGATGTCTTTTGTCACAGTTATTTTGCTCCTCATTGAGGGAGTCTTTCATCCAACACTGTTCTCTTTTCCTAATGCACCTTTCTTCTTGTAACTGGACTTCCAAAAATCTTCATCACTTTCTTACTGTTTTCAGCGTAATTCCAAGACTTTAAGTAGTGGCACTGTTTTAAGGCGAGCAATTACAGCTTTTCATCTGAAACCCACTTCAGATTATGTGAGAAATGAGGGATGGTCTTTTAAAAAAATTTTAAATTTATTTATTTGAAGCAGAAAGAGAGAGAATGGGCACACCAGGCATCTAAACCCTGCAAACATACTCCAGATGAATGTGTCACTTTGTGCAGCTGGCTTTACATGGTACTGGAAACTCAAAACCAGGACCTTTGACTTTGCAGGCAAGCACCTTAATCTTACCTTTAGAATCAGCAAAAGGGACAGCCTCTTAAAAGATTTTTATTTTAAAAGCTATCTGTCATGGTTTGATCCAGGTGTTCCCCACAAACAAATGAATGTGTTCTGATAGATCGATCCTCAGCTGATGGCAATTTGTGAATTAGAACCTCACTAGAGCTGTGTTGTCAGGGGCGGGCTTATGGGGGTTATAAGCCAGATTCCCCTTGCCAGTATTTGGCACACCTTCCTGCCGCTGTTTCCAGTGCTGTGGCAGAGGTGATGTCTACCCCTCTGCTCATGCCATCGTTTTCCCTCGAGTCCATAAACCTAATAAACCCATTCCTGCACAAGCCGCTTTTGTTTGGGTTCTTTCTGCGCAGCAACTAGAAAGTTGACTGCAACACTATCCTTTGTAGGTTTCTGAAAATTATATTTTTAATATAAGGACAATAAAACAGATGCATGTTTTTCTAGAGAGTGAGAATATATACTGAAAAGGGATATTATGTACATTTTCAATATGCAGTTATAACTTATCTTCTATTAAATCATCACTGAAAGGTTGTAAGGCAAAAATTCCAAATTTACAATTTTTATATAAAATGACTCAGTATAAAATATTTTTATTCATTACTCCCCAGAAAGTGATTCTAAAGATGTATTTAAGTGTTCATGGAAGGTACCAACAGTAAAGCACAGTCTAAAGAGTAAAATTTTAACCAAAAATTAAAGTCTTCCATGAGAGCTTTCTGTTCAGCATAATAAATGTCTAAGGAGTCGTACTAGCTGTTCAATATAGTACCTCTTTTGAGAAGAAAATTCCAGATTCCTATAGATAGACTGAAATTACTTTCTAATATAGATGACTCAAAGAAATGCCTGTCAAAGTGAGGTAAGACTTCTGACTGCAGACACAGCATCCAGAAGTTGGGGATGTATTTTCTATGCAGTTTTTTTGCCAAAGAACTATTCAGCAGACACATAAATAAGTAAAACTGAAGTACAGACATGAAATAAATGAAGCCTATTATACAGGAATAGGTCAGATTTTAATGCTTATTTTGCACATACACATCAGGCTACACAGCTCAAGCATTCTGCAATCGCAAGTCAGTATTGAATTAGCCAAGCCTGCAGTACCCTCTGAAGTGCTCATCACTTGAGTGTCCCCTGGAAGGCCACCGAAATGCCTCCTATAGAGCTGGTTTCAGAGGGAAGTGACTATAGTTTGACAATGATAAAGAAAGAGGGGTGAGGACAGTCCTCACACTCTACTGTGTTTACTGAGCTCCAGACTCTACTTTACCAGACTGATTTCTAGGCTGGTGTCTTTCCAGGGTTGGTACGATTGGCTCTCAATTCTCATGGGCTGCCAGGCTGCTTAAGGACAACCTTGAGCAAGAGGCTACAGGGAGAGAGGAGCTGCTGCACTGGAAATGGGGTGGGGAGGGGAATGGAGGAGCGCAATGAGAATGAACTGTGATCCAATTAAAGTGTGTCATGTATCAAGACCATGGCTTAAAACAACGATGATCAGAGAAGTGAAAAATAAAAGGAAAGAGGGCCAAAGGCTAACATCAACTGTCTTCTTTGGCATCTCCATTTTCTTTTTTGGAGACAGGGTCTCATGCTGAACCAGGAGATACTGACTTTGCTAGCTGGCCAGCCAGTCAGCCCAGGTCCTCCTCTCTCTAGCCGCCTTGCTGGGAGTATAGACACCCACCATGGGCATTCCTTTATACTTTTTCATGGGGACTCAGGGCCTCACATTTTCTAATTTCACAAGGAAAACTCAACAACAGTTCATTATGGTGGGACAATAAGAAGAAAATTCAGTTTGTACAATTAGAAATCAAATGATCAAAGAGCTAAAGAAACTGCCTGTGGTCTACATAACCTTCAGGAAACGTGAAGTATATCAATACTGTTTCTAATTTTATTTTGTCAAATAGCTTTCTCTTAGGGACTCTAGGTGTTTAGAGAATGACTTTATCTGGTCAGACGAGTTCAAGAACTTCCTATATCCTCCTGGTGGTCCTCTTACTGGAAGTCGTTATTAGAGTCCAGTCAACTTTATCATTGTCAATACCATTAAGAAGCATCTAGAAGTATGAAGAGATGGGTAAGAAAACTAGTTAGTCATCAGAAATATTCATCATACCAAAACATTTACTCATTCTGCTTATAAGGATAAAGTAAAAAGAGACTCAGATTTCAAAACACTGAATCACAGTTAGTCATGAAGACAGTAAGAATAAAAATAAGTTTTCTCAGGAACTGAAACACCAAAACAACAAAAAGGAGGTGTCATAAATATTAATGAGATAGATTTTCACAAAAAGCTCTAGCCTCAAGAAAAAAGATTTTCAAAACTCTACACCAGAAATTATTTTATCTTGAAAAATAGTCAAACAGTTGAAAATTGTTTCAGTTAATTTTGTCTGTAATTGCATTTGTGGACCATCCCTGATTTTGAGAATCTGCATCTGGTGATGTAAGATGGAGCTGAGCTGAGGGCTCCGAATGTACTCTCCCACCAATGAAGACTCATACAATGACCTTAGCCTGTGACCTGGAGAGGTCGGTCTCCTGAATCTCTCTTCCAAGTGCCAAGAGCCCTTGTTCTTTCATCTCAGGGTGTTACCATGTCACTATGGCAGTATTATTAAAGTTAACAAACAGCTGGGCATGGTGACAAAGAACTGCAATCTCTTCACTTGGGAGGCAAAGGCAGAAAGATTCTGAGTTCAAGTCCAGTAAGGAATGCTTACCAAGTTCTAAACCAGCTTAAGCTACATAGTTAGATCCTGTCTCCAAAACAACAGGGAAAAAATAGATTAGCATAAAAATTTAATATTTCAATCTATAACTTTACCTTGGTCACAACTAATTCTGATATAACTGGGGAGACATGAGGAAGGGAAGAGTAAGAAGAGTTAGAACTACTGAAAAAGAGAACATTTTTGTTTTCAGACAAGGTTTTATGTAGCCCAGGCTAGCTAGCCTTGACTTTGCTTTGCAGTTAAGGGTGACCTTGAACTTCTGCTTCTCCTGCCTCAGCCTCCCCAGTGCTGGAAACCATCACCCCTGGTTTATGCATGGTCTCTGTGCACTCCATCAGCTGAGCCACATCCCCAGCCCCATAAGCAGGCATTCTTTGCTGCTGAACAATACAGAACAATAATGCTACCCATATATGTATTTTTAGATGGGTATTTATTCCCACCTAGCAAAAAGAGATTACAGTGGCAACATAAAAAAGACAAATAAAGTGATTTAAATTTAGAAAGGACTAAAACTTAAAAATTATTTCAACTGGTTACTCAGATTAGTTTAGGGGTCTCATTAAAACCTCTTGATGTTCTCTACTTTCTGGTAGTTGGAACTCAGAACAGCAAATCCTAACCAGGTTTTGAGCATGTCTCTCTAGGATTGTTGACCAACATGATAACCTTCAACTGAAAGACTGAAACTGTTCAATATAACTAGATGGCAATATTAATCTCATTCGAAAATGCTTTGAACAATAGCTATCTTCATTGGCTTGATGGTTTCAAAGATAATTTCACTTTAAAAAATATTCTGTAGTAGGAGAATGATAATTTTAGTATTAGTATTAGTGTTATTGTTGGTGTGTGTCTGTGGGAGAGAGAGATTCACTGTTGACACATCACTCAGCAACACTGCCCTCTTATATGTCCTGCGGGCTTTCAAATCAGTTCTGTAACAGGATACAACTTGGTTTACAAACAGCAATAGAAATAAGTAGCAGTGGATAAAGATACATGAACATTTTTTAGTGCTTCCAAAATGAATGTCTACAGGACTGCTTCTATCTCCCGCTCGGTGGCAAGCCTGGCATTTTGTTGTGAAATCCGCTCCACTCAGTGTGCCCTCAGGCAAAGGGAGCTGTTTTGGCAAAGGCCAGAAACGCTGTTCACCACAGGCCGAAGGACCCCAAGATACTCTGATGGTAAATGGAACTTTTATGATTAACTCCTTTGAAACAATGAGATTCAGAGTGCTCTGATATAACCCAAACATTCAAAGGGGTAAGATCTGAGATTCTGGCTATCGTCCTTAGATTAATAACCTCTTGCAGTAGTTTTCACATATTTTTGAAATAAGAGATCCTATATACAAAATCTTGGGAGAAAATTTTAATATTAAAAGAGATATAAGGCTATTTAATTTTCTCTGATTCAGGACAGGGCTCAAAGCCTTGCTCTCACTGCCCTCAGCTCCTCACAGTGGTACCCGGATGTCTATCCAGAACCCTCAAACTCCATGAAGGCCACTTAAAATCCATTGAATCAGTCATCTGTATAATTTAAAACTGAAGCATGTAATTTGTTTCATAACAATAATATGAGAAAAAATAAGACAAATGGGGTGGCTGGGTTAAATATAATTGATAAATCTGATGCCTCTCAATTCATTGATTCTTGGCATCCCCGTCTCTTTCTACAAGGTCCTGAAATTTGGAAAGAGCTCCCTTGAAGTCCCTAAGTAGTTAACAGTCCTATGTGGTCATTTTGATTTGGGAAGGGAAATGAGGTTAAAATAACTGCTGCTTGTGCAGATATTGGTTTGGTGTGGAAACCTGTAGGGAATGGTGCCGGCTGACTTATGTTTTACTTATTCTACTGAGCATTAATGCTGAACAAAACACTGGTTCCTTCTCAGCGTCTTCATCCATAAAACTAATGCACGTATAAAGTGGTCTGACCTTTCCTTTTAAAATGATTTCATTCATCAATATTTGAATGTTCATACCTTTAATTTATTCATTTTATTTTTGCTGGGTTGAAATAAGTTTAAAATTCACATGTTCCTCTTCCACCATGGAACCCCTCAAATACTTCCTCTCCATGCTGAGGGCCTGTGTTGAGTATCTGCCTAGGAGCCGGCTAAGAGGAAATTTCTACTGCACACTGGTTCACAGCAAGAGCCTTCTAGACACTTACACTGAGGCTCTGAAAGTCACCTATAGCTCTTGCCTTTCACCTGCTGCCCTAATTCAACTCCTGTGTCTTGATTGATGGATTTCTTAAGCATTTACTATACAAAGAGTAAGACCCAGGCCATGCACATGCAATTAATGGATTGAAAATTTAGATTTTCACCTCTGTTACTGCTTCCCCAGTATTATTTACTCTCTAGGTTCACTCCTCATCCTCCCATTTCAATGCGGAACCTGGGCTTCCTTGTCAACACACCAACAAATTCAGAGTTCCAGATTCTTGTCATATAAATTTAAAGAATTAAAATTATAGACCACCAGAAGCTAAGGTTTAGAAGGGAAACTATAGGAGACTCCCACCAGGAGAGAAAAAGTCTCTGTGGAGAAGAAGGGGGAGTCTTACCACAAGCCTGGAGGTTAGGAGTGTCTCCATTGGCCAGCCACTAGGAGAAGAGAGCAATTTACCTCCTCTGGGTGAGTATATTCTCTGGCTCAGGTGAGCCAGAGAGACAGCTGGTCGGTCTGTGCTCTGAGTTCTAGTAAAGGAGACCTCCCTCTTAAGTCCAAGGGCACTCCTACTCTTTACTTTTGGGGTCCCAGTCACCCTAACCTGTAACACCCTGATGATCCCATCTTTCTTCAACATAGTGACTTACAACATGACATTAAGATATTTCTTTAAAAATATTTATTTGCAAGTATAAAGAAACAAAGGAGAGAGAGAGAGAGAATGGATGAGAGAAAGGTGGAGAGAATGATTGTACCACGGCATCTAGTCACTACAAATGAGCTCCAGATGCATGCACCACTTTGTGCATCTGGGTTTACATGGGTACTGGGGAAATGAACCCTGGGTGTTAGGCTTTACGGGCAAATGAATTGATCACTGAGCCATTTCTGGAGCCTCACATTTAAATATGTTTGAGAGAGTCAGGCAGAGAGAAAGAAAATGAGTTTGGGTGCAGCAGAGCCTCCTGACACTTAATCAGCCTCTAGATGCATGCAAAACTTTGTGCATCTAGCTTTGTGTGGGTACTGGGGAATAAAACCTGGGCCATCGGGCTTTGCAAGCAGTGCCTTTAACCACTGAGGCATCTCTCCAGCCTAAGATATTTCTAAAGTGGGGCTTTGCCAATGGCATGCCCCACACATGTTGTACTATAAGTACAATATTGAGTCTAAACAAGGTTTCCAAATCTGAGTCACAAACTCACATACATCCAGCAAGTAATATAAATGTACGAATTTCATTTGGGTAAAAATAGTCATAGAGCCTATAGAAGGACAGATAATTCCATAGTATGTCTATAAAGCATTCTAATTAGTTAAAACTACATACAACTAGGGCTGGAGAGATGGCTCAGCAGTTAAGGGCCTTGCCTGCAAAGCCTAAGAACCAGGTTTGATTTCCCATTACCCATGTAAAGCCAGATGCACAAAACAGGGCATGCACCTGGAGTTCATTTGTAGTAGCTACAGGACCTGGAGCACCCATTCTCTATCTGCCTCTTTCTCTTGGGCTTTCTTTCTCTCTCAAATAAATAAAAGAAAACAAAATAAAATCTAATCTCCAACTATACATCAGAATGCGACCAGTTCATTACTTCAACCCTCCCTCCTCACCGAAGGGCTGCGCACACACTACATCCTCCCCTGTAGTGCTCCCTATGATGGCCTTTCAACACCTTTTACCATGATGTTCCTTCTTTCCCAGGAGCTCCCTTGCCCAGTGACTCTCTCTTCACTGCTCTCCTCTTCTTGTTCAGCTATTTCTTCCAGCTTCATGAAAAGCTTCTCCCATGCTTTCCTGTGTGGCCACTATGCCTTTTATATGTGATTATATATCTCTCCATCCCACGAAGAGCTATGAACAGAAACGTATAGTGTGTACCTAATTAATGCATACTGATAAGAAAAATTGACAGAATTATTTACTTAATACTTCTCTGGATACATACATTTTCCCAATATCATGTAGAAAAAGTCTACTGAATGCCTGACCAATGCACTTGAGTAAATTCCTTAAGTCATGTGTGAGTCACGTGGAGAATATTACAGAAGGAAAGCGTCTGTGAAGAGTTCTAAAATGTATTCCGACTGACACACCTGACAGATTGGGTGTGGTTCTACCACACTCTCATTTCTTGTTAAGAAAACATCAAGTGGGTGAGCACCCTATTTATTCAACACCCCCGGGAATGATTCTATAATAAAATACTTGCATTGCAACTATTTGTCAGAGTGAACACCATACACTGCAAATGGAAACATGGTTTATTGATTTTTTTTACTTTTAGTTTTGCTTGTATTCTTGTACCTAATCAGACAAGGTATCCATGGACCCCGCCATCCCCTCAGAAATGCAGTGCACCATGTTCTCCATCACAGCTGCTCAGAGTTTCTTTAAAGTCCCTGGTATCATCTTGATCAAATCCCAGTTGCTTTGCTTCTTGCTTCACTCTGGTTTCTATTCCCCACCTGCTGTATGGCTAGTATGATCTTCCAAAAGGCAAAGTCAACCGTTTTCCTTGAGCTTTTCACACTGTTCACTTTTTTTTTTTTTAAGTGTTCCTTTAGATGCCCTCAGAATTCCCATTCAGCCCCTGCCCATCCAGGACAAACACTCCTCTAAAATTCTTCCACAACTACTTCTATCCATGGAAAGCCAAAACAGTGGTACCCAAAAATTCCCACTTCCTAATCCTCAGAATTTAAGAATGCATTAGAATAAAAGGCAAGGCTTAGATTATAAATGTAATTACATCTGATGGTCATTTGACTTAAGAACAGTGAGTAGCCCAGATCATCTGAGTGTAGTGCAGTGTAACCATAAATTTCTTAGACATTCCAGAAAGCAGAAGTCAGAGGAAAATATGATCACAAAAGAATGATCAGAGAGATGCATGGTTGCAAGTTCTGAAGACACAGAAAGGTTCCCAAGCAAACTGTATTGATGACCTCAAGAAGGAGAAGGGAGGAAGCTAATTCCTTCCTAGAATTTGGAATATGGTTTGTCTCTGTGAAAGCTATGCAAGAATTCTAACCTACACAACAGAAAGTTAATAAATGTATGTTCCCTAAAATTCCAATTTGTGTTAATATATTGAGACATTGATCAAAAACTGGTAATTATTCACCCATCTTACTGTGGTGGATGTCCATAATTTCAACAAAACTCAGCTAACGGGGATGTTCATCCTTGTAAATATAATTCCTATTATCAGCTTTAAGTGTTGATGAGACTTGTATATAAAAATCTTTACCTACTGAGATATAAATCTATGACAGACAGCTTGCCTTATTTATTTTTGATTCATAACTCCTGGGTAAGACATTTAGTAAATACTTTGGTAATGACTGAAAGTAAAATTGAACAGGAAGCTTCTTCGCTGCAAGCTAACATTATGGGTTATTGAGCAGAGAATAAGATGGCTAAGTTACAAAAGTGTTCAGTAGGAGCACGTGCAGTTTCCATCCTACTATATAGCGCTCTGATATTAAGATTATTGATTAATCTTGAATATGAATTTAAGTGCTGTCCTGAAAAATCACATTCAAGACAGAAAGAAATGGCTCTAAAAGAGCTGGGAAGAAATTTAATCTTGTGAGGACTCTGTTAGAGCCTTAACATGAAACTTTGGGAAAGAAAACTCAGGTTTTAGATTAGAGGGTGGAGGTCTCAAATTTAGAGAAACTGTTTATTTAAATACATGAGGAACTAGACATGCTGTGCTTAATTCTACCAAACTGAAAATACGGGACACAGCACATTAGAGAACCTCAGTTAATATCTTAAAATACAACAATAACATGGTGAATTGATGATAATTTCATCAGGCAGATTTTGAATAAAATAATGAATACTTTAATAAGTATACTACTTCTTATAAGTTGTTATTTTATGAAATTAAACTTTGCTCATTATGGCCAGAGAAGGTTTGGTTGAGCGAACTTTTGCCTAGAAAGTCTGTAAAGTTTTGGCTACAGTTAGGCTTCTACACTTTGTTAATTGGGTTATTTTCCATTTTCAATAATCTTGAATGATTTTCTGATTGTATTAAATTTCACAATTACCTTGGTTTAAAACACATTACCATCTATATTCTTGGCCCTAGCCCCTCAACAAGCTTTACTTGCTCGGTTATAATTATCTTCTTCTCTCATAACTTTCACATGATTATTAACTCTCCACAACACACTCAGGGAGGGAATTCGAGGACAGGAAGGGATTATGTTGTGCATACTTTTCAGCCTATATTCTCTTTTAATGAAGAAAAGCAATTAAGCAAAACAAGTCAAAGGCAAGCCGAACTTTCTTACTGAGCAATTAGAAAAAAAAAGGCTTATCTGATTTATGCTAAAACTAGTTCAGCGTAAACAGGATCTTAATATCCTAATAAAGGAAATGAAAACAGAAGGGAAAGGAAGATCCCTGCCTTTGTCATGTAGAGCCAGAGAAAAGCACTCTAGCCTCACCTAGCTACCTGGTGGGGCTTTTCTTTATTTTTCTTTTTCCTTATTTAACAATGAAATGGAAGGAAAATATTACCAAAAGATTTGGAATTCCTCACTTGCCCTCACAACTTTCCATATTAGCACCTGGTCCTCAAGGATTAAACAGGCATGCAAATGATATGTATCTTCAATTCCATTTTTCCTTGATGTGGTTCAAAATGCTAAGCTTTGTTTTCCTTGAAAATGATTTGAATTTGTTTAGACCATCAAGAGATACCTAATACTTAACCACATGTTTTTCATCTGAGCATTGTGCAATTCTCTAGAAATGTATTATACATTTTAATAATATGTTTACTTAATCTCCATAACAAAACAGGTGTTTTGCCTACATTCTACATAGGTACACAATGAGGATAGGCTAAGTACCTTTACCACAGCCACATGGTAATCATTAGAGCCCAAAGTGGAAGTGTAAGCCTACCAATCATGATCACAGGATGGAGGCTTTGCCTTGAAATCTGCATGCCTGTCCTCAACACAAAAGTGGAAACAAACTCTGGCCTTCTACGGTCTCAACTTCTAATTGCAGTGACTGAAATTAATAAATATAGTTGGGTAATTTTATAGCAGATGTAAATATTAGGTCTAATATCACAGAACACTTTAATGTAGCAGTGCCAATGTATTTAATGGTTGAAATTTACAGGTGACTACATGGGTGATCCTTGGCCAAATAAGATTCATGTTCACTTTCTTTGCACCACACACCAGCCAGGATGAACTAATGGCTTCCACTTCTGCAGAGACCTCGCTGTGACTAACTCAAATGCTGTACACACATTGAAATGTACTTGCCTAGTGTCCCCTGTCACCAAATCACTGTCTAAAGACATATACACCACGACGCAATTTCAAATATTTATGTTAATTTTCTGCAACAGTACAGGACCACTGACTTATCTTTGGTAAAAGGGTAATTACTGTGATTTCTCCTCAAGCTACCTGAACTAAAAAAGCACACAGAAAGAGCCTTCCTGGATCTATGCTCTCTCCAGCTGCTCTCACTATTTTCCACGGCTTCTCTACCTGGGGAAATAAACAATCTCTTACGGTCATGGAAGCTGAGTCATCTTTTCTTACCCTGACAGGAGTTTAGTTTTATCGTCTTCAGCTCTCTTCTCCCCGTTTCCTGTGTGCATACCTCAGGTAAGCTTTTCCTTCATGGGATTTTCAAATTATAGTTACTGACATAAAAGTTCTACTCCTGGGTCTATCATATAGATAACTTCTCAGAGACTGCATTGTCTTTCCTTTTTAAATATACTCCAGATACCAAGGCACCATGTGCCTTCTCCCTGAAGAAAGGGCATATTTCTAGTTAATGCTTCTTTCACGACAATCACTAAAAAAAAAAAAAAAAATGCCAGTATAGTCAATGGTTCCATTCCATACAGATGTATTGATGACACAATTTTTGTGAGCTCAATATTTGTTTTTCAGCCCTAATCTCTTAATCAGTCTATTATTCAGAGTAATCTTAAAATACATTGCACAGATCCATGGGTAATGTTTAAAAATTCAAAAGGTGTAATATACTCCTTTGATTTCAGCTTTGTTCTCTTTTTAAAGTACAGTCTAGACTTCACATGATGAAAGTTTTGATGACCTGTATAGTAGCAATGTTTGGAAAGTTTACGGACTCTTCAATTCTGGGAGAAACTACTGGAACTGAAGGTGTATGGTCTACATCTTGGTATGTCCTCACCAGAGGATTTCTCTTAAAGGAAGATGATTATTCCTTTTATTATCAAGAACATTTTCTCAAGACAGACATAATATGGTCAGTACTGAGGCTTATGAGTTACCGTAAGGATAAAAGACAAATAAAACCAAATGACGAGACGTTCAAATTCCAGGCTTTTGGAAAGCAAAAGCAAATTAGGTGAGTTGGGAGCAGCTAACTTGTTTCTTGTGTCTTCTGTAGAGGGAGTTGTTTGGTGTTCCTGGTTTTTGTTGCTGTTGTTTTGTTCTTAGTTTGCAGTTCTGTTTTTTTAAGTACAGGATGCTCAATTGCCATAGACCTACTGAATAAAAATATGTAAACTCTTTCAATATCTCTATGTTTAAAAATATGCCCAACTGATTCTGGGGGATGTGTGCACTGATGGGGAAGAGAAAGGATAAGGGAAAGGAGAAATAGGATATATTCATATATTCATGTGTAATAATGTTAAAATGAAACCCATTACTCTGCACAATACGTGCTAATAAAAATATTTTGAAATTCACTGCTATTTTCTTTAACACATTTAAAAAATCCCCCAGCTGACTAAAGGTCCTGTGAGTTACACAAAGGAAACTGTGGGCTGCGGCAGCAGCTCAGTCAGAAAGGTGCTTGTGTGCAAGCAGCAGACCTGCCTGCGTCCCGACCAGCCGGTGCAGAGGTGCACGCCTGTAACCCAGGGCTAGGGAGGTGCAGAACAACACATCTCTGGAGCTCTGGGATCAGTGAGAGACCCAATTTCAATAAATGAGGTAGAACGAGCTTGAGGAAGACCCTGACCTTGAATTCTGACCTCCACGTACATGCACATATCCCCTATACACAAGAGAGGAAGGGAGGGAGGAGAGGAAGGTAAAGAGAAAGGAAAAGGGAAAGAAAATGGGAAAAAGGGGATGGTGTCAAGGTTTGTACTAGTGTGATGTGTGAGCAGATGCTCACTAGTCCTAACAAGAGAGTAATTTAAAGTCTGACTTAAAGAGCTGTGCTCTAGAGAGGACATTTCCTCCGGTTAGAGAATACCGCGCAGGAGAAAGAAAAAGAGAAACTTAGTTCAATAGGTTGCTGACATTCTTCCTAGAAAGAACAGGGCTGTCAGCTCATGGGGAGCCTTTTTAGGGGGCAAATGGTTTTTTGGGATCTTCTGTTACAAGACTCCTGTCTTCTACTGATCCTTTGGGAAAGAAAGCTGCTGGTCACAGCAAGTGTCTGTGGGTCAGTGTAAACCCCACCCCACTTCTGGAAAAGCAACTGGAGTTGTGTGCCCGCCATGGCTTTGGGTCAGATAATGCTTTTCTTTACTTAAATAATTATTTGAACCCAACAACTGTCCTAATGAACCTTCATAATTCTCTTGGGTCAGCATAGCATCAAAACAATAGCTGTTCACAGGAAGCCAAGTAGAAGATTCCTGGCCGACTTAGCTACCAGCCTCTTTGACCACAGAGAGCTGAGGTCCCATGAAAGGCTCATGGCTGGCTAACCACGGATTCCACCCCTCTGGCTGCACTCCGGCCCAATCTAACCTGGACTGTTTCCTCTAGTGGGAGCTTTCAGTTTCTCTAAGTACCTACCACCTTTATAATGCCAAGTTTAGAAAATCAAATGGGAGGAGACTGGGTAAATTGACCAGGTAACTGAAGCCTAAATAAATAAATAAATAAATACAAGATATGGTTTTGAAATCCCAAATGACACATAAGCTGCTCTGATTTGTTGAATGGTCTCTCTCATTGTCTGTATCTGGGTGATGGAATGAAGGAACCATGAGATGAAAGAAGAGTTGGCATTCCCAGCTCTAGGAACACCTCATTCCTGGGATGAAAGGGTGCTGATCACTCCTGGAGATGCTTCATGGCTCCAGTTCTGGGGGTCATGTGATCCTGGGTAACACGCAACAGGAAAGGAAGAAGGGCACATGGCAGGTGTCAGGGGCCTTTGACCAAGCAGGTATAACACAAATGTGTCATGAAAAGTCCTCACGATAATCCACGTGCTTATATTTCTTAAGAAACCTTGAAAATATCCATTCTGAAAAGGTGTGTCTTTCCAGTCATTTGTGAGGCAAAGTCTTCCTAATAACCTCGCTACCTGATAAGGATTACATGAGTCTCCCCTCCCAACCTCTCCCTTCTTAAAAAATGAAGAGCTAATGAAACTCTCGTTCTAATTGGCATCCCCTCCTCAGCTCGGGCTGGGTAGCTGCAAAGCTGCACTCAGATTGCAGGGACCATTGAGGATGTAAAATTAACAAATCCTGTTTCTTTTTGAGAGAAGCCCAGCCCAAGAGCTGCATGACCACAAAGTATGAGAAGAGATGCTTCATCCTTTGAAATGTTCCTTCTTACATAAAGTGTCCCAAGGTATTTCCTGCAAAGGTGCCCCTGGATCATCCTGAAGCTTCTCTGGGCTGACAGACAAGGGTACATGACTGCCTACTTCTTTAAAAATACTCACGGCTGACAGAATATCAGATGAAATATACAGAATATCTTGATGATCAGTGCTCATGTGCAGGCCTCAAATCCATTTTAAATTCTCAGGGGCCTCCTAGATTGAACAGGGAACCAGGAAGATCTAGGGTTGTTTTTGTTTGTTTGTTTGTTTTGTTTTGTTTTGTTTATTTGCCCTTCTTAGGAAGATTTGCCTTGGAGCCAAAAGAAAAAAAAATAGAAATTTATTAGCAGTCTTCAGGTGAGGAGTGTTCAGTATATGCCACTATGTGAAATCAACAGTGAGGCAAAACATTAATTTCCTCAATCTCTCTCTCACACACATGCACACGCACACATACATAGGTTTTGTCACTGGTTCTTCAGACCATGATGTATGTAACACCTCCGTGCTCAGGGCAATACATAAACCTGCATTTGCAGACAGCATATTGCTGAGGACACTCAAGTGCAGCTAGTTACATCCTAAAATAACTTCACAATCACAAATAACAGGATATTAATATGATGGTAAGAGAACAGTAAAATAGTACTGTTTGTTAAATTTTTGGAAGATTATAAATTATTCATTTTTAAAATAGTTTAATTAAAATATAAATGGTGTATTTATCTTTATCATTAATTAAAACTCTTATAAACACTTTTGTAATCCGTTATGTCACATTAATCTCAGTTATGTACTATTTTTATTAGCCTGTATTGTAGATCACAAAATTTATATATTGGTGGTTAATTTCTTTGTGGTTATTTTGCTGTTTGTTTCTAGGTTGATTAGTTGAACAGTTGGTTTTGGAGGACGGTCTCACCGTAGTGCAGAGACTGTCCTGGAACTCACTATGTGGTCCAGTCTGGCCTCAACCTTGTGGCAGTCCTCCCTCCTCAGCCGCCTAAGTGCTGGGAATGCAGGCAAGAGCCAAGGTGAAATCCTCTGCTCAAGGTCAGTAAGGAGCAGATATGGGACTTAAACTCAGGTTTCATGACACCATGACACTTACCCACCATACTTAACACTGTTTTCCAGTAATAAATGTCAGCTTTCACTGCCCTAAATTGAAACTGAAAAATGTACCATGCCTCTTAAGTAAAGCCTTTTAATAGTTCTTTTTCACAGTATTTCTAAGTTTGTCTTCTAAGGACCCAAAACAGACTAGTTTCATAATGATCAGTGTCTAAAGGAAGACATTCTTTGAGGTCTTTACCTCACAGTTTCCCTGTCACAAGATGTAATGTCCCCTTGTCATGCCTTAGAATCTGGAGTGCTAGTGTTACTTTTAAAGATGACTTCAAAAGTTTATTCCTGCTCTAAAAGTTTTTTTTTTTTTAAATGTTTATCTATTTGTTTGTTTCAAGGTAGGGCGTCACTCTAGCCCAGTCTGACCTGGAACTCACTCTGTAATCACAGAATGTCCTTGAACTCACAAGGTTAAAGGCATGTACAACCCCACCAGGTCTAGATTCAAAGTTTTATGTAAATTAATTACTATGAGAAACAGCAGTTATAAAATCCACTGGCCAACACCATTTATAAAATAGCAATCTACCAGCCTAAAAGAATTAATGATGATTTAATATATATCTTTTAAAAATCTATCTTCAAATGGACAAATATAGTGATTTTGAGAAGAGATTTTCTTTTAAATCTGTATCATCATAATTTAAATTTGCTATTAAAAATATATTTCAGTAAAGGATCAGTTTCTTTATTCAACTTCCTTCTTTAAACAACTGATCATGAAGTCACTTCTATGTTTTTCCCTAAAGATAAATTAATCTTATATAAATCTAATAAAATTATTTAGTTAATGGGTTTTTCAATATCATTAATGGGAACAGAATGTATAAACACTTGGGAAATCTCTCTTCCAGAGCGAAGATTACAAAGGTAGAAATGAGTTGGGATTTTGACACGTAATAAATGTAATGATATATGTTCTTTAAGAAACTTTTCTTAATTATACAAAAAAACTGATGGGCATGGAATCTTAAGATAAGCTGGAAAGTTCATACTGGATATTAGTATGACCGCTATGTTTATCATATGGACAGAGTAAAGACAATGTTTTTTCTACATCTCAGATTCTAGCTATCCCAGGTTCTGTGGCTATGAATTAGAAGCACACAGTGCTACAATAGTGGAGCTCAAAATAATAGTTGAAAATAAATAATTTCTCAGCTGCCATACATAAGAAACAGGCATTTATATATTTATATATATATATATGATCTGTCAACATTTACAAACTACTCTGAAAATAGATTATTTATCACTAAGAAGTCAAAAAGGAAAAATATTATTTAAAATCCACACAGAAGAAAAAATACAAGGTATTCATAATTTAACTAGCTATATATCTGAAGCTACAGTAAAATATTCTTAAAAGTTATAAACAGAAATGCATGTCAGGATGAGCACTTTGCTATCGAGCGGCTCTGGTCTCCATTCAGCACTTAGGGACCCAAGAAGATGAGCGCCTTCCCTGTGTCACTGAGCCAGTCCTCCCGAGGCACAAATCACCAACTACCTGTTCTTGCACTTGCCAGCCTGCAGAACTATTACAGCCAAGGAGTTTTCTTATCACAGACTGAATGGACTAACACAGAGATGACAGAAAACATAAAAACATCAAAAGGTTTGTTTCTATGTATTAATAACATCAGATTTATTTCGAGGAAGAAAATATTACAGATATGGTTTTAAAACACTTAATATTGAATACTGCTTATAATTACAAAAGAATCCAGTATTTATTGTGAGAAATGTCTGTTATTTTCTTATGAATGATTCTGGATTCCATACCACCATTTTCCTACTATCATAAGGGTAAATGAACATTTGCCAGTTCTACTTACAATACAAAAAATCATGGGCCAGCATCATAAATGCTCATATGAGAGTGAAATGGACAATTATTGCATGCATGCTTTAGAATTTATAAATATATATCTAGTACTGCAAGACAATACTTAAGGTTTGACTTTAAGGAGCTTACCATTCACACTCAGTTTAAGTTGAGGTCTTATGGCATATAGGAGTTAAAAACAGACTTTTAAAAAGCCCTCATAAGATAGCATACCATCAGGTCTAAAATTCAGGAGAAAATTACACTTGTTATATATTTGTTATCTCATGACTAATAAAGATATAAAAGTAAAATCTGGTTGTTTACCCTTGTGACAGTGAATAGCATTAAACACACACTGACTTTGTTTGCTTATAAGACCCGTTGTTCTGTGTAGACAAGGGACATGGAATTGATGTCTGATAGATGTTGGCTAGAAAGACAGCACATTTGGGACTGGATATGAAAGGGAAGAGACAAAAGAAAGTTTAGAGAAAGACAAATAAGCTATGTATATTCTTTTGTTACCATTTTCTTAGTTTAGCTGAAAAAAAAATCATTGCTGAATTTCACCTCTCATTTTGTCTGTTTCAACCCTCTCTCCTCTACATTCAGCTCTTCTAAGGCAGCCTGAGTATATGCTTGTGATGGAAACTTCAATATCCAGTAAGAAAAATGTTTTAGAAACACAAACTCCCTGCCCTCATGGAGCTTCCACTCTACTGGGATGAGTGGATCTATAATGCAATGGCATGTATAAATGTGTGATCACAACTATGACTGTTGTGAGGGACAGAACTTGCCCCAAATACATGACAATTACACTCCTGGTCCACACTAGGAATCCCCAGTATTCTGGCTGGATTTGCATGAATCACTTACTTTGACTTTTCCTCATTTGAGAAGTCATTTATTCATTTAGATGAGTCATTAGAGTAAAATGCAATTAATATCAAAGGAAAAAATGTTGAAATCATATGAGCAGTTAAACATACATTAAAATGCTACATTTTATGTATGTGATAAATTTAAATTCTAAATTGAAAAGATATTAAAATTATCATTAGTGATCCTAACAATAAGAGCATTCATAAACTTCAAGTGAAAAAGAAAATACAGGTAAAATTTCCTTCAGTGTGGACCCGCCTGCCCACAACCAGCAGCAGTCCGGCTGGCTATGGGGACGATGTGAACTCTCACAGTAAAAGCTGTAATCCATCAGCATGAAGGTTTTGCCCAATTATACCTAGTTAAAGGAAGCATACTATAACTTAGAAATCCTGAAAATAAATTCAAAATATTGAATCTAAAATTAGAAAAAGACAAGTCAATTTAGCTTGCATTTTTTCCCTTCTTTGTGAATTTGTGAGTAGAGAGCAGTAGTCCCTAACATGAGATCTGACTGTTCACATCCAAGCAAACCCTGAGACGCTACAGGGGATGCCAGGGCCCATGTACATCACACAAAGACACCCATCAGTGCTTACCTCTGGAGGAAGGAACAGAGGGAAGATGAAGAAGCTAATCAAGAGGATTGTTGATTTTTAATAAGCATCTTTATTAAGTTAAGAGAAATGTGTTCATCTCTGGCTGGACTTTAAAAAATATAAAATATTAAGAATTCTAGCAGAAGAAATTAAAATTATAATGATGGTTTTGAATTTAGTTTGACTTCTGGATTCACATACAGAATACATTAGTTAATGTACTGAGGTTTATTTAGAAAGCCCTGAATTTATGGTATGGATAAAATGTTTTGGTCTTGAATGGTCACGTAAATAACTGACCAACATGAGTTTATAGTGAAAATCAGAATGATACTGAAAATCAAACTCTCATCCTCTGCAGCTTTTGTTTTAAGAGATAAAAATTGATGAAAACTGGAGAATTAAAATAATTTCTGTTGCACATACCAACAAAAATATTTAAGACTGATAGTTAAAACTGAATGAAGTTAAATGATACTCAACATTAATTACACCAAACACATCTCAGCTGAATATGAACATAAATTTTTCCATATATATTTAAATGGTTATATAATTAGAAAATTACTTTGAGCTTATTTTTAAGAGCTTAATGCACATATGTATGTATGTGCTTAGGAAATTTAAGTCTACACATATGCATATGTATATATATATATACATATACATATATACACATAGACACACATATTTTACTCAGTGAGACAAAAAAATAGTTTCCTCTGTGCCATTCTGAGTACTGAATGCGTGTACAAGAGCTGTGTGGCACATACCAGCATAAGTACAAGGAAAAGAGGCATTCCTGTATTTACAATGATGATAAGAATTTAAAAACTAGACAGGGACCAAAGGCAATTTCACTAATGGACAGTTAAACACAGGTAAAGACAATTCTATACATTTTCCAGGGTCATCTGTCACCTCCTCCCTTTAAATGACAACAGTACACATAACACAATGTACATGGTTCTAAATAACAAACTAAACATGCTTCTGAGTTTTATACCGATGTGATCAAGGAATTCTGATGCCTGACTCACCAAGTGATGTGGGAGTCTGTAGCTGGTTAAAGGGAAAGAGGAGGCTCGCCCTGCAGTGGGGTTCTGCCGTGGTACTGCTTTCCTAAGTCATCACCCTGTCAACGAGCATGCAGGAACCCAGCACCCCGGCAGGATGTGTACTCCTCGTGGAGCACGTGTTAAGCTTCTGTCTCGGTATGGAACAGCTGGGCAGGTGTGCTCTACCCGAGGACAAGGGCTATGGTACCACACTCATCACTTTGCTACCATTAAATGAGAAAGCAGAAAGTAACACCAAAACTTGCAGATATTTTCTCAATATGCTAACTGCATAAGCAACTGATCTGAAACATAAATATATATCACTCAGAAAAGCAAAAAAAGGGGAAAAGGAAAAAAACACATTTTGATGGATTTTTCTTACCTTAAATTCATAAATATTCTTTAACACACATACCTACCTCCCAGAACCCATTGCCAATGCCAAAAGGTCTACATGCATGTACATAACTGAGACACACTGTAATTCCCACAGATGATACTAGGAAGAAATAAGAGAATGTAGTACCTTTACTTTTACCTACGCATTTGATGAAATGGGTCCATGAAGAAAGGTTTTCCAGACAGAGAGATTAAAGAGAAGAAAACAAGAACAATTATGAGTGTATGTAAGTGCGCCACTTTCTGAAAATTAAACAAGACAAAAAGAATAAATAAAGTTTTGAAGACAAATGGGAAGGCACTGGACATCTGAGAAAAGGCCTCTTCTTTCAGGCACACACATGCAAGGGGTCAGAAAGCCCATGCTGGTTTGTACAGATTGCAGAAAGGAAAGGTCACAGTGAAGACCACAAGGAGAAAAGAGTGTGACTGCGTGGAACACCAGACTCAGCGCTCTGAAGCCCAAAGCTGAAGCTGTCTGCATGTCCCAGCCTGCCGTGCATGGATGGAGAATGGACTCGGTGCAGGATGTTAAACTGACTAGTTCCTTTCGGATAGTAGTTTCTGATGGGACTACAGCCTCCCTTAACTGCATCTACCTATAAATGTACACAAGTTTTCAATGACAACTGCTTACGTCTCATTTATTTGCAGGTATTACAGCGCATGGAACGAAGGAAAATAAACAGCAACAATTAATACCAAGCCAACAAATAAGAGGGAAGGGAAGGAAATGTGAAAATGTGAACAAAAGAGTGTGCACTGCATTTTCAGCCACAGAATTGTCAAGCATCTGCCCAAGCTTTGCAGTGATGGGTGCAAGCAGCCACAGAGCAGGACACGGAGCGCGGAGCGGAAAGGAGCAGAGCTCGTACCTTGGTCTCCCAGCATCAGGTGCGCCAGACCTTGAAGGAAAACAAGAGCACAGTCAGCGAGAAACACAGGAGCACCGGAAGGCAGGCTTGTCACGCTGACAAGGTTCAGTGACAGACATCATGCTTCCTGTGAGAAGTGTCTGTTTCACACACGCATCCTCTCTACCCACTCTGGAACGCTTTGGGGCAAAGATTTCTAAAACTACAACTGAGACACTGTGTATTCCTTTGATGTGTCACTTGGAACAGTCAAAAGTATACGAATGGCTGAAATCACCTTAAATATTGCATCACTCCTTGGTACCCTTTGGTGACATAGTGGGGAACATGCCTCTGTAGGACCAGTAATCCTTGAGTGATGAAATGACATTTTTAAAAACCCAAGAGAATACCTGCAACATTGCTGGGTCTGATCATTTTGCCCTCATCCAAAATGAGCGTTCATAATTAAATGGGGAAAAATAACAATCACATTGACATGATAATGCAGAAATGTCTCCTGGTCTGATTGATGCATGAACAACTGACCAGGTTCATTCAAAAACAAAGAAAAAGACTATTAGACATGTAGTTGTAAAGCTTGGACTTGCTACAAAATAGCATGGTTAAGCTTTGAGTAGGTTCCAGACATTTTCCATGGAAAATAAAGCTATTTAGCAGCTTAATTAAATGGTGAATGAGGTTGGTGTTTGGTGTTGTGAAATTAGGACATATAATCTGGGTTAGGGTTAGGCAGGATATTTTTTTTTCCTAAAGATCATTTTCTAAAGAATAATGTAATTGCTATCTTTGCAGTTTGGGTTTTTGAGTCACTGTCTCATTCAGTCAACTAAATTGGCCTAAAATTCACAATCCTCCTACATCAGACTCACAAGTACTGGAATTACAGGAATGTGCCACCATACCCAACTTAAAGTTTATTTTACAAAGTGCTCTCATTAGCAATAAGGTACTACTTACTGGCATGAGACTTGATTGCTCATTCTAAATTCAGAAATAAAACCATTAATCAATGTATATTTTAAGAATTTAAAAAATGGCTAAAACAAAGTAGTATGAACACATCAGATTATTAGTCTAATTCCTAATGATAATTCAGATATGCTTGAATGCTTTTTTGCTAATTAGTATGCATAATAGAACACAAAAATTTTGTCACATTTTAGGGGGATTAAAATGTCCCTACAGAATCATCATTTAAATCATTGTAAAATCACAATGTAATATGGAAATTATTTAACAGGATTTTTTTTGTTTCTAAAATGTAGTCCTTCTTTGCATTTCTTGAGTAATTTCAAAAAATTCTCAAGCAGATTAAAATATCTTGATCTGCTGATAATTCCTAATGTTTAATATGGTGAGGAAGAGTGGCTGATTTATCCAGATTGTACATGCTTGATTTAATTTTACTTTTAAACGTGAATATATATCCATATTTATAGTAGGGTTAGGTGACACAAAACTTTCGTCCTAGCACTGGGGAGGCTGAGGTAAAAGGATCATCGAGTAGAAGACCAGCATGAGGCTACAGAGTAAATTACTGGTCAGCCTAAGCTAGACTAAGACCTTACCTAAAAAAAAAAAAAAAAAATTATCTTTTATAATATACTTAAAGAATTTTTAGAAAATATAACAAAGAATTCCAGTGGCATAACACTGCATTTCTTTTTTAAAAAATTAGCAAATCCCAAAAAGATTTTATATATGTCCTGCTCAATTTTCTTAAATGGGATTGACTACATTCTCATCGCCACATTTTAAATATCAATGTAAAAGTTATGATTTAGCAACTTTATTCTAAGTTTATTGGGCTATATTTTGAGAATTTATCAAAATTATCCAAATTTTGCATTAGCCATTCATGCTAATTAGCTTGGTTTTAAAGCCCCTTAAATGGGACCTAGTGGGTCTGCCTCTAATCCCAGCACTAGGGGGTGTGGTGGAGCTCTCCTTTAATCCCAGGACTCAGGAGGCATAGGTAGGAGGATTGCCATGACTTCAAGGCCAGTTTGAGACTACCTAGTGACTTTCAGGTCAGCCTGGGCTAGTTTGAGACCCTACCTCAAAAAACAAACAAATAAAGCCCTTTAAAATGCAACTGGATTTAAGAATAGAAAAAAAATCAGGGCTGGTGAGATGGCTCAGCGGTTAAGGCACTTGCCTCCAGTGCCTGAGGCTCTGGGTTCAATTCCCCAGGACCCACATAAGCCAGACCCACAAGGTGGTGGCCCTGGTGCGCTCTCTCTCTCTCTCTCTCTCTCTCTCTCTCTCTCTCTCTCTCTCTCTCTCTCTCTCTCTCTGTATCTCTCTACTTGAAAATGGATAAATAAAAAAAAAATTTTTAAAAATCAGAATGTTTCACAGAATGGTTAAGGGAATGAAAAGAAACTGCAAAGATACCTTTGAAAAATAACTTTCATATTCAATTAATGAACATAACCTAAATGCAGCAGAATTTGGAAGTTACCAGGCCCAAAAGGCAATGTGATCTTTTAAAGTTTATTCTCTCACAGTTAAAAATTATGGCTCAGAAAAACTGAAGCCATACATAAAGATGGCATTTGAAGAAATGATTTTGATGTCTTTTGAAATATTCTCCTATCCTATTTATCAATGATAATACTTCTGCGGAAGAATGGTTCTCAGCCCAGCTACTGACCAATGTTTTATTAGACTGATGTCTTCTTTTTGAACAAGCAATGACTTTTTAGTAACCAAATCATTTGTCACTCAAGATGTGGAATTTTTCTGTGAGAAATGCCTCATTTTACAGAAATGTACGTGTTTTCAGAATGGCTATAGTTCAAACTGTGGTAACAAAATAAAGTATGTTAAATGCTGTCTTCCAGCATATAAATATTAACAAGTAACTTATGCAACAATAAACTGTGGCTATATAAAACAGCGTAATATGAAATGATTAAAATTTCTCTTTCACTTTTCTTTTCCTACATTTAGTTCTTTTTATATGTTTTCTCTTGAAAGATTTGGTTGGTCGTATGTCCATCAGAGCTTGTTGGAGTCTACAAGAAAATATGTGATTTTCTCAAAATTATAGGACAGGAATAATCTGCAAGAACTTGAATAAAGTGTTAAAGAATTTTAAGGGACATAGAATGTGACAGATATACTTACCAGCAGTCTCATGATATGAGCACTCGGCTTTCATTTCCAATGGCCAATGACTTTTTGAAATCTGAATTTATGCTTCTCACTTGAACTCAAGTTTATTCTGTGTTCTTTTTATATATCAAATCATTTGAAACAAACTAGTGGGGTTGAAAATATATAATAGTAAGCATTTCCAACAGAAATTATTTTCAACATGAAAAAAAATGGAAACAAGATCATGCACTGTGTTTAGAAACTGCAAAGAAACACATTTTCTTTTAAAATAAAAGAAGCGGTATCATTTTTCCGAACAGAACACTACATTCTGGAATGTTGGGCTCATGTGGAAGGCAGAATCCATCAAGTGCATGAGGTGAAGCTGGAGTTTTACACCCTTGGGGCCTACAGAGTTAGAGAGAGAATGTGTGTTCTGTACGAAAAGTGATACACCATCTAAAAATCAACAAACATTCACAAAGAAGTCAACTTACCGTCTAAGTTCAAGGTGTACGCTATTAATGCTAAGAAACAAAAGGCAAATGAGGGGGAAATAAAGCAGAAAGCACCCACCTTCCACATGGCTGTCTTCTGAAAGCACATGACAAGGGGAGAGAAAAGGAGAGACATTCATTAAGCAGCATGCAGACTGGACCTGGCCTCTGCATGGCTTCTGCATGCAAGGCACCAACACATCATGCCAGTGCTCCTCACTGTCATTCACAGGGAAACAGAGTCACAGAGCAGCTCCCGCCCCTTCGCACCATTTACAGGACAGGAGACAAATTTCAGCAGTGAGATCGTGGCCCAAAGGAAGGGTTTTTAACAAGTCCTTTGCTCACGGGGAAAGTAAGGCCTGTTTTAACACATGGCTGGAAAGGTGTTTCTGGCAATTATTTTTAAAAGTATTTTTTCATTATTTTTTTAGCAATTCCACAGGCTCTATTTCTAGATAGCAATTTGGATTTTGACAAAAGAAAATCCAGTGGAAATAGTCATGAAACTTCTCCTCAAGTCACTCTGCTCCTAACATATATATTGTCCGCTGGACATAGTACCTTTCCATAATCTAGTAACTCGACTGATTTCCTCAAGGAAATGCAACATGAATTTATGCAACTAAAACTTCACAGCTTATTTGGTTCATTTGTAGCATAATCACATTTTATTACAAATGATAGTTTACTACACTTTAAGGCTAAGAAAAATGGTGAATAGGAAAAGTGACCAATGCAACCTGGAAGCTGTTCACAGGGCTCAGCTTCTCATGACTTTGTTACTTCATAGTTCCGTTTAGTAGGTTACTATGGTCTGGATAAGCTAATGCTCGTACTGAATTAATGTTCCTTGTCTTTCCATATATCTATAAAGCATTTCTATAGTTAAGCATATTTTCATGTGTGTACATATGTGAATATATAAAGCAGGTTTTATATGTTTTTTATGTCCATAATCATTGAAGCACACAGGTTTTAAACTGTGATTACTTCCTGGACAATCAAGCGCTTTCAGAGATGTGACTTAGCAGCTAAGAAAGGAATGGGGGATGGCTTAGGCAAAGAGCCTGGTTTCACTACATAACAAAACTTTCAGTAATTATATTGATTTAAAATTCTTGTTTCCTTCTTACATTTTTTAATTAATGGTACTTTATGTATTAATGGAACACATCAAATGCTATTTGATCATGTGGTCACATGATCAAAAGGATCTCCAAGAATGAAATAACATAGAAGATACTTGTGAAGAAAAGCTGCAAGTGTACCATGTTATCCAGGCCAATGAATAGGGAAGTAATGGATGAACTTATTTATGAATTAAAATTCATTGAATTTGTTCAAATGATACTCTCTAGAAACTGAAATACTGGCCCGGGTTCTTCACTGAGGTAGAAACATGTCAGCTTGTTAGCAGCCAACACCTTTGGCCTTCACATCATTCCACGATGCCTGGAATGACACAGCTTATTTTGAAAGAAACACTCAAAATGATTCAAATATATGGTATACAATATTTATTTCAACTTTGCTTTTGGTTTCTAATCTTACAAATAAAAAGCTATTTAGAATTTAATGGTCAGTGCTTTGACGTGAGCACACATATTAAAATATTGCTTTATATTAGAAATATGCAGATAATTGTACGGTTTAAGAAATACTTCCATTCTATATTAGCTATCTCTGCAATTGTATTTCCTACTTATAGTACTTTAAAAATATTATGTAACATGAAGAGTAAATAAAGATCTCTGGTTTTGAAGAGAATGGAGGAAGTCTGTCCGTCACTGTGACGTTTGGTTCTGTGAACACGAGAGTAAAAAAGAAAGCTTCGAGCAGTACTTCCCCCAAGGCTCCCAGGAGCGAGCTAGAAGGCAACCTAAATGATAACAGAGGGGTGGGCTGGACACCTATCTAGAAAAGCAGGTTCCCTGGGAGCGATGTCAGTGCTCTGCCCTGGCTCTGCCCACATGGTCTCAGTTCTCATTCCCCTTGATAAGTGACAGCCAGGCCCAGGATGCAAACAAATCCTAACATTTGTATGTTCAGAAAATTTATCTTAGCGATCTGAATTTTCTAAAAGTCAAAATACTATAACAACAGGTAAGAGGACATATTAATTTTATACCTAAAAAATAGAAAAATGAAGAAAATTGGCTTGGAGTTCTTATAGTTTTCAGGCTCAGTTACAGGGGGAAAAAAACCTAAACAAAAAAACACTAAATCTTTTTTCCAATTCATTCTTTTTCTTACTTTCGGTGCCCATTTGCTGTTACAGATGATTTCAGACTTGCTGGCCTAACCTTTGTGTTATTTGGAAGTCACTATTGCCCATGGTAATCTGTCACTGACAACTAACTATTCTCCACTTTTCCTGTTAGGCATCTTTCCCACTTGTTTTTAAACTGAACTTTGAATACTGAGTTAGAAAAGGGTTTTTTTGTTTGTTTCTCATATCAATTTCAGCTATCAGTATCTGTTATACAATCAAACACTATTTTGGTTTTGAGCAGCAAGAAAGAAAGGAGCTGAATTTGGACATGCCACAATATATAGGGAAAGCAGTTTATTTTGGTTTAGTGTGAAGTAGAAAATAACCCATGTGTCCTTACCTGTGCACCCATCACAAAGAAAACCTTCTTTGGGTTGCAGATACATACATATCTCATTAATCAATTTTATAGGAATGACCATGTCACCTATAAAGATCTTCCTCCTGTTTGGACTATACAAGTCATAAATCTAAAACTAAAAGCTACTTAAAATTTTTAAATTTTATTTTTCTTTTCTGTAAGGCATGTTTTTTTTTTCACAAGGAAGGAATCAGAATATCGGTCATGTTATGAAGGAGGCTGTGTGCCGACATGAAGGGAAGCAGCTGTCTGTCTTTTTTAAATGACTACTAGAGAGCATCCATATAAATTTATTTCTTTGTCCCTGGCTTATTAGAATGTGAGGGCAGTGATTTATCATGAAGGTATTCTTTAACTAGGCTTAGAAACTGCTTTGCCAAAGAAGAAGTCCAGACTTCTCGCCTAAGCCCAAAAAGTAACTAAAAGCAGGGTGAAAACCTGGCCATCTCTCCTGCTCCTGTCCTTTGGCTCAGACCTCTGGAACCTATCCTTCTCCCCTTTCCAGTGTGAAGCCACGCAGAGAAGTGAGCTTCCCAAGCCTGCAGTCACCTTGCACTGAAAGAAAGGAATCATACTGTATGATGTGTAAGAACAAGGCTGGCTCCTGCAGGAGACAGTAGGGAACTATCACTCTGCAAGGCTGTAGAAGCTGAGACAGTAAAAACCAATGCCCGATGGGGCCAGGTGTTGAGCAGACCTGCTGAACTATGCCAACCTCTATTTGGATCCTGTGGCAAGACTTCTAAGACAGATTTTGGGATATTGGACCCCCCCCTTCATCTGTTCATTTTCCAAGCTCTTTAGGCTACAAGAATTCAGGCTTTTCACCTCAGTTCTCTGGTTACATTCTATGTGGATAAGCTTAACTATATTCATCTAAAAGAAAATTAAATGTGAAAATGAATGAACTGGTTTTAATGTAAAGGAAATAAGAACTGAATCATGAGATGTGAACAAAGAAGAGACCTTTCTAAATGATGGGGTGAGTGAGCAGTGGGACAGTCTGCATCTCAGTGTGCAGAAGTGGCAGCCCCTGTACCACAGCTCACATTAACACTTGGCCAAAGAAGCTGCCTGGCACCACTTGGGTTTCACGTTCTCTTCTTTGTTTTCTTTCCTTTTCTGGCTCCCTCTCTTCTCCATTCAAACTGTCACCACTTCAAGTGGCTTCTCACCCAGAGCCAAACTCTCCATAACTTGGTTCACAGAAGCAAAACTAGTAGAGGAAAAGCAAGCAGGTCCTTGCAATGACTGGAAGCATGTCCCCTGTGTAGCCCCCCACTTCACTTCTAGACTTGAACCATCACTGCAGGGTAAATGCCAGCCCAGAAGAGAGTGGTTCCCATGGTGTTGCATGACAGAGCTCTGATCTGCTTTAGTTTTCCTTAGTATCAGGAGTGAAAGCCTTTAGACAGCCTAAAGAGTCTGGGATGCTTCAAGGTCTGGGGAACAGAGGAAGTCCTTCAGACTGGATTTACACCACAGTCATCTGGAGGAAGAGAAACACTGGCCAGATGTGCAAGGAAGTTCAAACAGAAAATGAAGAATAAAGGTCCATTATGGGGACTGGAGGAGAAAGGAAACAGCACTGGGCAGGAAACCTGCAATTAAAACAAAACAAAACAAAACTTCTGTGTTCCAAATCCTCCTCAATGAGATTCCAAGACGCTCTGTCCAGCCTCTAGGGGTGCTGTCCCAGGGGGAGTGCAGAGCCACTGTGTCTGCTCCTCAGCTCAAAAAAAAAAAAAAAAAAAAAAAAGGGACCTGCCACACATGGAGCTCTAAGAACATTTGCCTTCAGAATATTTGTGTGGGTTTTTGCTGTTGTTGTTCCAAAAATATCTAGGGTTAAAAAGTTGAGAGTATTTAATTCAAAATGTTCTGTTTTGTTAATGTAGACTATTAAATAAAGAAGAGAGAAAAGAGGGAAAGAGAAAAGCAAGGGGAGAGAGAAGAAAGGAAGAGAATGAGGAAGTCAGGGAAAGAGAGGCAGGCGGGATTAATAACATGGTGATATTTTTCTAAAATTTTAGTTGTTTTTGATGAATCTGATAAAATTAATAATTAAAGTGAACATATTATAATGAATGACTCAGAAACCATAATTCAAATTATCATTTCATGAGAGACTACTGCATGGATTAAAATAAATCTGCTTTGCTTTCACAGACTCAGATCTGTCTTATATCTCCAACTTAAGAGTTAATTGGACTCGGGAAAGGAGCGCTGCATTTTACAGTGTCTACAAAAGTGGTTGTGTGCTGCTTACTTGTTCTCCTTGCTTCCTGGGAAATGCATGCTTTCGGATGTGCAATGGGCAGACAACACTGAAAAGAGGGCTTACCGGGAACGTCCCACCTGAGCTGAACCACCACTGCTCCAAAAGCCTCCACAGAAAGCTTGGTCAGAAGAGCACTGCCTGACCCTCTAAGAGTCAAGAGTGAGAATGACAGAGCTCAGCGTTAGGTTACGGAGGAAGCCTAAACGCACCCCCCTCCCTGCCTTCCCAGGTGCCACTCAGGTGTGACTTTCTCTACGACCAGGAATGTCAGGAGCCATTGCCTGGTGTGTCAGAGTAGAGAGTGCTCTGCAGTACATCCTAGTTTCTCCATCCACCTGGATATCTGACATGGAGAGTAAGAATCATCATTCAAAGGAAATGTCAAACATCTATGAGATGTTGAATCTTTTAAAACTGATTACTACCACTAAAACTTTTCAAAAATCTGTTCAGGTCAACAACCCACTTTTTAGTTTACCTTTTAAAAAATCTGTTTGAGTGTGCATGTTTGGAGATGATGTGTTGTGAGGAGAGGTGTACACATGTGTGTTCTGCACCCCAAGCACAGCATTCAGAGGCCAGAGGGGAGTGTCGGTTGTCCTTCCCTTATCACTAATCATGTATTTTTCTTAAGATGGGGGTCTCTCCCTCAACCAGGAAACTCACTCTGTCTCCCACCACCAGGTGTTACCAATGTGAATGGCCAGGCTTAGCTTTTTACATGAGTTTTGAGAGTCAAACTTTGTAGTCTCCAGCCCCAAAGGCCCTCATTACGAAGTGGTAAGAACTCTAATCCACTGAGCTGTCTCTCTAGCCCCAGGGTGTTTGGTTATGCTAGATATCAATTCTCTGTTAGATATACAGCAGGAAAATACTTTCCCATGCTATAGGCTGCCTCTTCATTCAATTAACAGTTTGCTTTGCTATTCAAAAGGATATGCAGTGACCATCTAACTGCCCTTAAATGTGTATGTTTCTGCCCACAGTTCAATGCTGCTCCCTCACCTTTGCTTAGAGAAACTTCATTTTGCATAAAGTGGTAACTACTGAGGAGACTGGAAACTCAGCACAGTGCTTAAAATAAGTGACTGCTGAGTTCTCAGCGCTGAAAAAGACATCACTAGCCCTCCTCCCTCTGACGCTCCATGAACAGCGAGGAAGAGAGGACAGAAAAACTGTAAGAGCCAGAGGATGGGGATGAGTGCGGTGGAGCATTGCCTTCCAAGCACAAGAAGGAGCTGCATTTACAAACTCAGAACAACTGTCCTTACCCACAAAAGATCTGAAAAGTATGGACCTCCCAACATTCCATGGTGGATGATGGAGGCTGTGAGGCCCACAGTTCTCCCTCAGCATTACTGGCAGTGAGTGGTGGCTGGGGAGCAGTGCTGTGACCACTGGTAGGATCCATCCACTCTGTTAAATAGCCCTCAGCGCAAGCTCATGCAGGCAGCCAATGAAACTCAAAGGGTCATACATAGCCACACACCAAAAAAACAAGACATCAGAGCAGGAGAGGTACTAGTTGGGAAGAAGAAGGAGGAGTTTAGTTGAATGGGAGCCAAGAGAAGGCAGGGAGGAATTATACTCATAAAATTATTAAAAAATGAAGTGAAAAAAAGATATCTGTATGTACTTTATTTTATTTTAAAATTTCATAGAAACCACTTAAAAGCACTATTTGTGGGGTTTTTTGATTTGTTTTGTTTTTGCTAAATGAATTAGATCACATTAAAAATTTTCAAGAATCTCCCTGGCTTGACTGAAAAATTACTCATGAAAAAATATTTATAAATATTTTCAACATAGATCATTTATACAAGAGGAAGTATTTTGTAAGCAATTCTTTCATTCCCCAAAGTCTTTAATCAATTAGATGGACAGGAAATTAAGTTGAACTATATGCAATTACTGCTTCCAGATTAAACTTTGTGTAAGATCAACAATTTTTCCAGGGAAAATCTAATCCAAGTTTTTAGCTTCCTAGAAGCCATCTGACTTTTGATTCCTAAAAGTTATGGGACAAAATCTAGTTTGCCCCAAACTTATTAAATTCTTTAGGATCCATCAATAGAAAGTTGAAATGAATCAGAAGGACTATAACAGTTTCCAAAATGTGATTAAATTAAGAAAATCTCAAATAATTAGCTCCAAATGCTGTACAGAATAAATGAATAAAAATTAAGGTATCCATATATGGGTAGTGTTGCCGCTGAAATGTGCTCTCATAAATGTGATCATATTTAATGCCTGTGTCCCTACTTGACTTGGTGTGGGTGAGCGACTTTCCAGGTCGCTCCAACAAAATCAAACATTCTATGCACAAGGAAAGTATTTCAAGGCACCTAACTCAAGTTTGTACATATTGCAGAAGCTGTTTTAAAAGAAAATGAACATGAAGGACGTGGACCATATAAGCCATGCTGGAGTGTCTAGGTGGAGATCATGTTCCTACCATTCCCAAGGCATCTATCAGAACGACCTTGCTGAAGCAAGAGAACGAAGGAACAAGATGACTATACAAATGATCTCCACGCTCCAGTTGCAAGTAGGCAGGAAAATGTTAGGCAAAACTTTCCTTTGTTTGTTGAACTTATTTGTTGATTCTATAAAAGAAAATGAAAATTTATTTACTTAAAACAAAGAATCTCAACATTCCTCCTTATATTATGAGGAGGACACATTCCCCAGGGAAGGAAAGGAGGACAGAATGGAAAACCCCAACTTTGTTTAACTACGACCACTTGAACAACTGGAAATATTGGTGAGATTATTCCAGAAATTCCTCACTGTCTTTAAAAATTAAAGAAATTGTTTGTTTCATTCACAAGTCATGCTTCTCATTAAAAATCTAAAACAAAAAACAAACAACAAAAAACCATTTCCATTAAAAAAACAAACAAAACAACAACAAAATCCATTTCCATTCAAAAAACAAACAAACAAACAACAACAAAACCATTTCCATTCAAAGCCAAGCATTCTGGTAGTAAAAGTTCTGACTAATATGCTTCTTTAAAATGCTTGGCAAGAATATGATATCATAACTACTTCAATTCAAAAACTCCTTTTTAATCCCCAATACTCAAAGATATATAAAAATGTCAACCATCAAAAGCCCTAAACAACAGAAACCAAAAAACTTACTGAAAATATCAACAAAAATATGGTGCCTCTCTGAAATGCAGGTATACACATCTACTACTTTATTTCTTGAAAAATTGAACTTTGCATTTCCATCAACATATTTTTTCTTTTATAAGTGTTAGCATAGTAGAGTATTAAAACTAATGTCTTTCTAATATTAGCAACAGCATATCTCCTAGTTAATCCCACTGAAAATATTATTCTGTTGATAACAGGCATTAAATTAGTCATAAAGTTATTTATACCTTGAATTTAATTGTTTATACATATAAATATCTAGATTATCACAAGTACCCTGACACTTGGTAAGAGCCTCAGCCCTGGGTCCTTTGTGACAGAGCCTTGCTATGTGGTCCAGGCTGGCTAGGAACTCCTGATCCTCCTGCCTCTCTACCTCCCAAGCACTTGGATTACAGGTGTATGCCATCATGCTGAAAAGTTTTTTGTTTTTTTTTCTAATTGCATGGTTCAGCACAGAAACCTGTGTGGGTAATTACATTTCAATTATATTTAAATAAAATTAATTATTCAGCTGTTCAGTTGCATCAGCAGCATTCTACATAAACAACATCAAGGTATGGTCACTGGAAACCAGAATGGGAAGCAAGATTACACACATTTCTGTCTTCACAAAAAATTATACTGGACAGACTGATGAGAGTTTTAAGGGGACTATACCTAAAAAAGCTATGTTCTGATTAATATATGCTCTTATTATTGTTCATAAAGGGAAATGGTTAAAATTCATAAAAATATTCTAAAATAGAACAACTTAAGTCAGATGTGGTTATTGCATTTGTGCAATAATGAGAAATGTGTAATATTCCATTTTAGTTTCAAAATAATATCAACAATTTAGAAATAACCCCCAAAATTGTTGTGTAAATTTTGAATGCCTTTGAGTATTTCAAATGCTACATAATTATTATTGTTAATCTTAAGTCCTTTTTCTTCATAATTACAGCATCACATATGGAATACATTTGTATAAGTAAATTAATTTAATAAAGTAGTATTTCCTTACTCATAACCCCCATCCAGTTTTCTCTCTATTCCTAAGGTTACCTGACATTGTTGCCTTTTCCTTTCTGTCTAGGACAATTTAAATAATTAAGAATAATGGTTTTAAAACTTGCAAAATGTATCCTCTATGACACTATCATTTACTATGAATTTTTTTTTAAAAATAAGTAAAAGACTTCCCTAGTCGTTATACTAAAGAAAAGATAAAATAACCGATATCTTTATGGAACTAAAATGAAACAGCATGAAAACCTGTGCTAAGCGGTTATTCTGTGGAAGCAACTGTACCAGATTAAAAAAAAATGTGAGGAGAAAGACCACAGAAACAACTTTGGAGATGAAAATATTAATTAAGAGATGGTAAAGGGAAAAAAACGACAAGAACTTTCAGGAAATGATCTCCCAAGAGCATGAAGAACGAATAAAATATATCATACAGGGTTAAGCTAGATGGCCTAAGTTAATGTTCACAATCTAATGATTTTCTAAGATTAATGTTGTTTACTGGTTATTAAGAAGTGTCCCTTATTATAAGTTAGATACATCAAATCTCCGTTATTACAGTAATATATAAGGCAATTTCAGAGTGAAGAACAAAAGTATATTTATGGCTTAAACTAGTTACAGAATAACATTTCATTCAGAAGTCTCAATCACATGAGATATTGTTTGTTAATATAGGTAGAGATACTGAGCAAAACAAATGATTTTTGAAAGGATAGTGAGGTCACCTAATGTTTAAACCCAGCCCCACGGTCATCAGAATGGCTTGAATGGAACTGTTCAACATAATCAGATATTTATCTTAATTCCACACAGGAAATTGTATCTTGGCAACCAAGGTCAACATATGGACTCAATACAATTCCCAATCTCATGCATCAGCAGGCATGACTTGACCTGACACAGTACACATAGTGAGAAGCAATACATTCCTGAGGCCACGACTGAAAGGACCTGTTATTCAGCATGGACATCACGGCTTGGCAGTACCTAGTTAGTGGCTTAGGCAATGGGTAGCTTACAAGTGGATGGAGTACGTTCAAAATGCACAGCACTGAAAGTAATACCTCATGGGAAAAACAAGCGTTTTTCTGAAACACTAGATAAACTGCTTCGTCTCTTCTTTCATGAATATGCTTCTCCTACAGGAGTGTGGTAACTTTATTGAACTGAGTTTCATTGGGAAAAAATGGATTTGATCAGTTGAAATGAACCCACTGAAATGTCTAAGTACACATGAAAATATACTATGGTGAGACGAAAGAGAGATTTGAACAGTCTCAATGAAATAACGGTACTGCATTCCTGCCACTCCAGTTCTGACAGGTCCACAGTCGGCTGCCACATGGGTTCAGAAAGTCTAAGGATACATTTTTTAAAATATCTTCCAAATTTTCCCACTTGCTTAATGTGTATTCCGCTTCCTACTGTCCCAGTGGCATATGGAAAGAATCTAAAATCACTGATTGAATACTGGCAGATTGTAAAGCGCTGTACATATAGGCAATACTATTTCATGATGTCATCCATGAAATTATGCTTCCTTATACAAACCACAGGCTCCTTAAGAGCATGAATTGCTATCCATTCTCATTCAGCGTCTAGTGCACTGTATGGAAGTGGGAGCGGCTTAAAGAATTGTGGTATAGTATCTTATTAATTGCTATCTTAATATCTTGGCTTCTATGAAACCTTCAGTGGTCTGGAGAGGAGTAGGTTTCACACAGGCAGGATTTCTTTGTCACCAAGAGATTTTCTATATACTATATTCTTATGTAGAAAGTAATGAATATGAATTTTAACAACTGGAAACATTATTCTGGATAAAGAGAAGGATTTTAACAAGTGTTAGAAATTGAGCATTCCCGCCTGCTTTTCTCTAGAGAATCTTGCTGAAGTAGATGTGATGGTGATGCAGAACACACTCCTCACAGAGACTCAACAAATCTTCCTCCTGTGCAATCTCATTCAATTAAGAAAATGGCAGACTTATGACCACCTAAGACAAAACAAATGGATACCAGGAGCATGTGCCACTTTTAATATGGCTGAGGAACTGAACCCTGGCTGGCAGGCTCTGCAAGCAAGTGCCTTCACCTGAGGAGGCATCTCCCCAACCTGGTCATCTTTTTCTTATCATTCTGTACACATTTCAGCACAATGCTTGCTATGTTACAAGCAGTAATAAATTAAAATTTATAAATGTAAGGGATTCCATGAAGAATGGCTACTATATATGTTAGATCAAGCCTCCTGATCTTCAAGACCAAGGTCTTTCTTCTGTTCACCAAATTTCTATGGATCCCATATGTCCTCAAGCTTGTCAGTATGTTTGCAAGGTGTAAATTATTCTAAATTAGAAAAAAAACTTTACATGGAGGTAATCTAGCCCAAATAATGGTTTATAAAGAAGACTCTTTAAAAAATTTTCTGTAGATTCCTAGCATCACTTCCTGATTATAGTTATACTATTTCATAACATATTCAGTAACATATCAATAAAACAATTATAGCCAATTAATCATATTGGTGAGGCCTTAACAGTCTCATTCATTTTATATAATCTGAATATACTTTATGCCTTATATGTGACTAGGAGATATGTTCTGAGAAGGATATAAACCTTTAACACAGTAAGATTAGTTGCACTTTAATTTTGACTAAGTTTTCATTTTTCTATTTGCCTTTATAATTTTCACAAATCAGAAAGGAATTTTCGAATAGTTCTTTGCATCTTGAAGTAAATTAATTGATCTGGGTTTAATTTCAATGGGCTGTTATGATGCTTCAGGTGTAGATATTAAATGAGTTATTCAATTAGAACAGTTCAAAGAAACCATATTGAATATGCATGAGAAATACATAATTTAAATTTGCCTTTAATCATTTTAAATAAAATTTCATTGTTCAATGACTTCCCTAAGAAGGTATTACTAAACTAGTTCTTACTTTGCATACAAACCAGTCAAATTGGATTATTTCCTATTTAATTATAATCCTTTTTTCAGCTCCTAAAATTCTGACTGAATTTATGTTTTTACAGTTAAATAATTTAAAGCACAATGATATTCAAAATTACAGAGATTTAGAATTTTAAAACAGAAATAAGTATGTCACAAATACCAAAATCATAGGCCCAGCTGTGCGGCACAAGATGACTCTGGTTGTGTGTCCTATGTATCACAACTGTGTGCAACACAAGAATGAATGGCCATGTGATTGAGAAATGATACTTCAGGAAATGAGGCAGATTCACTCAGCTCACTTAACTGAGGTGGGGGGGGTAATCTAAACACAGTTCAATTTCTGTTTTCTTTTCCCACAAATTTAGATAAACACTGGAATTCTTTTGCTAGCAGATTTTCTTGCTAGCAGATTTCTGAATTGAAAGTTCAGAAAAGTAATTAAAAAAAAAAAATCAATACCCACCCAATCCCAAATTTCCTACAGAAAGAAAATATATCAAAATTTGCATTTAAAAAAATTAATAAATTTAATTTTTTCCTAACTCAAATAGAGATGGAGCTCAAATATAATCTCATTTAGCAGATGAAAGACACTGTGGTCCAGAGTGGCTGTTACCATGGATACATACATGCCACAAGCCTGCAGAGTGGCTTTCTAAGAATACAGAGCCGTTTCCTTGGGGTCAGTGCTAGAGCGCAGAGGCTTGGGGAACAAAGGAAATGTGGTGTCAGATTGAGAACTGAATCATGATTCTGAGCAAATGAGTCCTCACAGTCTTGCATGAGAGCCTGGTCTAGGAATGTTCTGCAGACACTGTAAGATCACTCTCATGATGTGATGATACAAGAAGGCTCATGGCCCAGCCCAAGTTCAATATTATACTCAGAAATGGCCCAAGGTAATATGAAAGAACTCAGAAAATGAAATACGCTATAAAGTTACTATGAACTCATCCATAAGACAGGTGCATTTTCTAATTCTTCTACATAATCATCGGGATAATTACTTAGCAATGTTTACTTGCTGGAAGGCCATGGCATCTGATATCTTACATGAGGGGAACATACTGGAGCCGAGAAATGAAGAATCACTTTGCTCCTCTGATCAAAATTAACACTAGCTTTGTCATTCAAAATTCATGAGGTTTGTTTTGTCTAGAGAAATTTGAAAGGGAATTTAGAGAATGGAGTATAAGCCTTCTGGGGGAGAAAGCCAAAACTCTCTTGAGATTTTAGGTTCCATCAAAAACTGAATTCTAATGTGACAATGGGTAGGTCATTTAACCCTGTGAGCCTCACCTCAGTGCCCCTCTCTCTAAAGTAGGGACAATGGCACCTACTTCACAGGATTATTAAATTAGTAAAAATCCCATAAATTGTATATAAATTACTTCCCTACTTGTGTTCACTAAGTTCTTGTGATCAACTAGGGAAATCAGCTATGTGAAACTGGATTTTACTGTTAGCACATTTAACAATTCTCTTATCTATACAGTGCTTCTTTCTGGCACAGGGAAATCATACACTAAGAGCAAGAGTCTGAATGCCAACTGATTTCAAAATGGTGTGGTATAATTAGGAAATTCACGAGTCAAATTCCTGTTTATGCCTGTACTGTAAAGGCTAATCATTTGTTTGTTTTCTATAAGAAGGACTTGATTAAAGCCTCTAGCAGCAATAATTAAATAACCCTGTGCTTACACAGGAACACAGGCTCAGCTAGCAGAACTGTAGTGCAAAGCCTGTAACTAAGGAACAGGGATGTGCATCAATTAACAGACGAGCGCCATAGCACTGGCAGTACAGATGTGGGCTTGGGGGGGGATTACCTTAGTGGTTCTGGTACGTTTTAAATATAGTAAACGCAGTGTAACAAAAGCTGCATTCCAACAGCTACATACCCCCTGTAGATCAGGCCCTGTTCACAGACTTCTCTAGAAAGGACCAACTAGTTGTAATGTTTGCAACTATTTGACTGCAATCACAAAACTATGCATAAAAGGGAATGGTGTTCCTCTCAAACGTTAGGAAAAACAGGCAGTGAGCCAAATTTTGCCTATAAGCTGTAGCTTTTCTTCTCCTGATCCTTACTCTGAAGAACCCTGACCTACCAAATTCTTAGCAAGAACAATGTGTTGTATTAGAAAATTCAAAATTAAGGCATCAGTTAAGAGCAACGGAGGAACTCTGACAGGATCACTTGACAACTTTCCAAACCTGCTTCTTCCCAGGCCAATCAGGGAACCATGATGGCACCAGCTTCCTGCACATTTCGCTGATCATTGAGTAGAAGATTTCAATGCATTTGTATTTGTGAAGTATTATTTATGACAATGATGGTTATTAATAACTGTTATTCTTTCAACTGTGCATTTTAAAACTCCTAAAACTCCTGTCTACTCTGAGACACACTCAGAGGTATCAGCGGTCAAACCCCTCAGAGCTGAGCGAGGAAGCATATGAAACAGAAAGACAGGCAGAATGCAGAGGCCTAAGAGGAAAACTTCCTCCTGCCAGCTTCTGGGAGCATCAGTCATCAGAGATGTTGGTCAAGAAGCCCTGGACCGAGCATTATGGAAATGCCACCCAGGACACTGCCAGCATGATGACCTGAGCTAGGACTGGGAACACTGGTCCTGAGGAGATTCTTCTCAAAGTTCTTGACAGGTAAGTTTGGAACACACTCACATCCTGTTCATGGAATCACAGAATAGAATTATGAACTCAAGATGCCATGATGACCTGAAGAAACAAGCTAAATACCTCTGGCCAACTCAGTATATCACAGATTTGTTTCTCTAGAAAGCTCAAGAAACAGAGTCCTCAGGACACACACACCAGGAAAAGCTGCCATACAGGTTGTTGTGGGTGATCCTATTCCTGGACCCTAAATATGAGAAGACAGCCCCAACAAACTCAATGTAACAGCAAATACACTTGTTTAATTGTTAATGGCATTGTATTTCAATATTGTTATGTTAGAATTTTTACTGAAAGGCAAGTATTTGGAAGACATTCCAGATTTGTAAAATGACTTAGCAGTATGAGAATTTCACTCACCTCAATTTTAAAAAGTAGATGTAACACATATTCACAACACTAAAATTTTCCGGGTCGAACGTTGATGAAGACCACAAGCCAACTCACTGAAAACTCAGTGGAGACATAGGCTCTCAAGGCTTTGTGCCAAGGTTCTGAAATCCATTAAAATACAAATAATTCTCACTTTTGCTGAATCACCTAGCAAGTTTGGGGAAGAACTGAATACTTCATAACTTCCTTGTGCATACAGCTGCCTAGCCCTGGCTTTCCCACAACTCTCTAGGGAGCAAGAGCAGTCCTGGTCTCCTGAGAAAACTTCCCTTGGTGATGATTAGCTGAGTTGATAAGTACTGTTTAAATTTCTTGAAGTTTCCTTCATTGGCAACTACCCGGAAGACAAACATTTTGTTTACCTAGAGTCTGTATACCAGTGACTTCTAGAACTAAACATATAAATCACCCCAGATCAAGTTATACCAAAATAAAGTAAACTAAGCATCTTCTTCCTCACATCTAACAGTCTGACACAGGTTCTGACATGCAGTAGCCATTCAGTAATTTTGTGGTGAGTGAATGAGTCAAAGACACTTACCAATTAATTATCTCAAATGCATACATTTATAAGTAACATGTGTGGACTCACTGAAAATATAATCTAACATAAATATCAAATAACTCTAAGTAACTGAAACAAAATTTTAGTCTCTTATTACAATTACTCATTTTTACCATTATAATCTCTGTTTTTCCAAGCATAGTAATGGAGGACTAAGACATTTTAACCTGGGCAAAAGAGTATATTCATTCCTGATACACAGATATGAGGTAGAATAAAGATTTTTGCTATAGTGCAAAGAAAAAAATTTCATTATAGCATTATTTTGATGTGTATATAATCTACAATTTGTGGGTTTCATTTATTTAGACAGATAACATGGTTTTCACTATATTAATTTGTAATCTATGAAAATACTCAATTACCTCAAAATAAAAGATGTTTAAAAACTCCTTTCATATAATTCTGGCAAGTGGACCATTTTATTTTGAAATATGTTAATATTTCAAAACATACCCCAGGACAGGCATATTACACATATATTGTCAATATTGCACATTCCTTCTGTGTGGAAAAGAAAAGACAGTGTCCTTAGGAACACACACTTCCTCACAAGGTTCATTTTCATCCCTCCCTCAGCGCATGCTTGTAGCCCTTCCACATTGACAGTATCTTTGGTGTCAAGTGAATCTTATTATGGAAAAAGCCAAAGAACTCATTCACCATTTTGAAGATATTCTAAATTTCAAAAAATAAATCAAATCTTATTTTAATTATATGCACTAATCATTGATAACTTGTAACCCTTTTGAGAGAAACAGGTAAGTTACAAGTTAAACAAGAACAACAACAAAGAAATCACTATGACCAAACTGAACAAGGAACATAATTATAGTTTGAAGTATTTAAAAATACAGTAAGCGCTTTGAATTACTGGAATAAAAAGCTAACAGATGAGTAATAATCCTGCACAGATGTTTTGAATGAATTGTTAGGAAACAATGTGAGCATAAAATTTAAAATATATTTGCTCAGTGTGTTTGCTCTTTGGAAGGGCTCTGGTTTACAGGAACCCATCTTGCTAGCATCCACAATTCCAAGAACCTAGAATC